>JAOUQT010039875.1:0-11148 GCA_025769995.1 Xyliphius kryptos
TGAGCCTCATTTGAATGTGTCTTGAGGAATTTCCACTGAAGTTGGATCAGCCTGTCATTTGATTTTCCACTTTGATTCCAAATCCAGACCTCCATGGGATAATCATTTTGATTTACATTTTGATCATTTTTATGTTTTTTTTTTTTTTTTTTTTTGTTCTCAACGCAATCCACTATCTACTAAATAAAGATTTTTAACTGAAATATTTGATTCATTTAGATGTGTTTTTTAGTGTCCTCTTAAATTTTTTGAGCAATGTATACACACACACACACACACACACACACACACACACACACAATATATATATGATTACAACACATTCTTCTGATGTTCAAATTATTGTACCTCTCCTTTCTCTCCTGTGCTATTTCAGTGCCAGCAATATAAGGAGATGGCGTCTGTGCTGGAGAATAAGCCAGCAGGGACTTTTGTGCTACAGGTGCATGCAGTCGATGCCGATGAAGGAGCCAATGGAAAAGTGAAATATGGCTTCATGCACAAAGACAGCACTGTCCCTGCCTTCATTATTGATCATGAAACAGGTCATTTATTAAACTTTTTACTCTAATGTTACACTGATTAAGCAAACCCTCTTTTATGTGTCTACATGCACACTTTAAAATTAAACAGGTTTTCACATAATTGTCTCTATTACATCAGCGATTTCAATTCTTAAATCCTCTTTAACTTTATACAGGATGCTTTTTTATCCACCAACCAATTATAGCGCATAAACTTCCTTTTTTCGTTTTGTTTCTTTGCTTACCATATGGGTGCAGCTTGTAGATTTACCACAATGGTATTTTGTTCTGTTTGCAAAATTCTAGCCTCACTTTCATATATTTCCACAGGTGTAATTTCTACTGCAAGAAAGTTCGATAGAGAGCGGCAAAGGGAGTACGCAGTCACTGTTACTGCTACAGATCAGGCTGCGGATCCTCTTATAGGCATATGTCAACTCAACATCCTCATACTGGATGAGAACGACAACAGCCCAAAATTTGAGAACCTGCGCTATGAGTGTAAGAGCCTTATTATTATTCATTTCTGTTTCACAGTGGAATCATGCAATTCAGTTTGTTCACATTTGTATTCTTTAGATTGTTGTCAAAAAGTTTGAGTTTTAACTGAATGTACTCATGTAGAAATTTAACAATGATGCTGTTGAATCTTAATATTTAAGTGTCTTTTGTCTGTAACCTTGATTTCCCTTGGCCTTAATTGTAATCGTTTGTATTCTGTACTCTTTTTGAACAGACTTCTTGCGTGAGGACACTATGATTGGCACCAGTTTTTTGCGAGTAGCCGCGCATGATGATGACTATAGCACCAATGCTGCCATCACATACTCAATGTCTACAGAACAGCCTGAATACCTGCGAGTGAATCCACTGACAGGCTGGGTTTATGTTAACCAACCAATATCTCAGGTCAGTGTAGACACACAAACACATTTCAATCACACATGAAATTTATTAGATTTTTGATTACCCTTGGGAAACAAAAAATGTCTAAAAGAGCACTGCTCTTCTGATGACAGTATGAATGGTTTGGGTTGTGCCACTACAGTGTGAAGACTTAAGAACTGAGATAATTAATAAACATAAACAGCTACAACACCATATATGTGTGTGTTTCTTATTTAGTTTCCAAGCCCGTTATCCTAATTAAAGTTATTAGAAATAGGAAAGCCTATCACAAATCTCACCAAGTAAAAGGCAGAAACAGAATAAAATGAAAAGTTACAAGTTCATCCATCAAAAGACATAAATGCGAACAAATTCAAAGCAGCAATATAATTTCTATAGTTCTTTAACATTTTCTAACACAGGTCATCATGTCTGAAAATTAAACCAGAACCTCTTTAATTTGAGGCAACAGTTCTCCGTTAAAAACAAATATTTAAATTATAAATATTGATTCATGGACATTTTTACATAACAGTAGGAGTATGTAGACCATAAAATTCACAAAACTACACATGCATGTTTTAAAGCAAATATGTTTAAAGCAAATAATTCACTTCCTATTATACTATAGACCAAGCAAATATGCCACATGTCTAACCGCCGGCTGTTAAATCCCATATTCTGAATGTGTATATTTGTAAATTTAAAAGCTAAAAAAGAGCCAGAATGTTTGCTTATGCTGAACAGTAAGCTGCTGACCTGTCCGCAGTATTTACATTACACTAGTAATTGTGGGACAGAGCCTGCCTCTTAATGGGCCGTAATAAAAAAAAATATTGGCACGTGGCTTAGTGGTTAGCACGTTTGCTTCTCAGCACAGGGGATTCCCGGTTTGTCCTCCCCGTGTCCGGTTTTCTCTGGGTTCTCCAGTTTCCTCCCACAGTCCAAAAACATGGATTCCAGTTAAAATTTTATTTAAATTTAATGGACATGTATAGTTTGTGTTTGTGTGTGTGGCTGTGTGAGTGAGCGTGTGCCCAGCGATGGATTGGCACCCTGTCCTGGGTGTATCCTTATTGCACCTTATAGCACAGTTATAACTCATGTTCTTTGTACCATTTTTCAGTGTGAATGTTTTAATGACTGCACATAATCAGTTGCTTAGTAACAAATGTGGACTACATTTACAAAAGTCAAGAATTATCTGAAATGATTGTAATGAAAAGCAAGTTACAGCACACTGTAAAAATTTTTTGAAAACCTGCTATTTCTTATAATAATGTAAATATCAACTATTGCCAGCCATCATTACAATTATTTTAAAAAATGGTATTTGCAATGCAAAAAATGTGTAAGAAAATTATAAATATAAAAACATGCATGAATCAATCAATAAACAATAATCATACTACTTATAATAATAATTATACTAATAATAAGGTGGCTTAGTGGCTAGCACATTCAGCGATGGGGATTCCCGGTTCGAATCCCGATCTGGGTGGAGACCCATGTCCTCCCCGTGTCTGCGTGGGTTTTCTCAGGGTTTTCCAGTTTCCTTCCACATTCCAAAAACATGGATACAAGGTAAATTGAATGCTCTAAATTGCCCTGTATAGTGTGTGGCCAGTGATGGATTTGTGCCCTGTCCTGGGTGTATCTGTCCAGCGCCCAAAACGGTCTCCCCTAGATTGGCATGGGGAACCCCACTGCGACCATAGTACAGGATTAAGCAGAAGATAATTAATAAATAAATGAAATATAATACTACTATTACTAATAATAATAATAGTAATGATAATAACAATAAAAATGTCAAGGGATCTAGGATAAAATATATAATTGATTATTTTTTAATCAGGATTTAAAATAGTTGTGTTAAGCATTACAAAAATATACTATATAGGAAAAAGATGTTGTCTTTACTATTTAAATGATTTTTAAAATATACATTTATAAATTAACTTTTTTTTTTTAATTGGACTAAAAAAGATTTGATAGTGTACATCAGAAATTTCAATGTGTAACTTCAAAACCTGTTCCCATTTTGTCAAAAACATTTACTGCATCATGTATCATTTCAGATTTTTTTCTTTTTCAGCCTTACATGTTTCCATGGTATTTTCAGTAATGGATGGTGAGGATTCGGAGCTGTCACCACCAAAAATAGACTTATTAAAATAATTTAGGGCCCCTGAGTAAAACTCTAGATGTCCTGCCTTACTAAAATAATTGATTGAAATCCTGGAGTAAAAATTAGCTCTCCAGGGTGAGCAAGGGCAAAACGGCTATTCTTTATGTAATGTAGATGCAGTAGCTACATTTCACTATGCTAACCTTTACAGTGATAGTAATTAATTAAATTTGCGTAAACCAATGTGAAATAGGCAGAAAGGGGGGCATTTCTCTACAATTATTTCTCTGTCAAAACTTATACAAATGTAGCTGAGTGGCTGTGTTTGAGAAAAATTGTGCAAAATTTGTACACTTGCAAGTTGAAAGTGTAATGTGAAAACAGGGTGGAAATTGGATACAACTAAAAGAATAACAGTGACTAATTAAAAAAGTAAATAAGTATTGACAAAATGTATGCAATAATGCAATATTGTAAATGCATTAAAATATAACACCATAAAATGTTTATTTAGATATAAATTAATATTTTTCTGCTTAGAATTTCAATTCTGTAAAAAAATTCACATTTATCCAACGTCTTCTTCTTCTTCTTCTTCTTTGTCTTTCGGCTGCTCCCTTTCGGGGTCGCCACAGCGGATCTTCTGCCTACATTTATCCAACGTCTCTTGTCTACAATTTGTGGGACCAATTCAATAAAATGGTAGAAAAAGATTTAGGCAATAGAAATCTAATTCTCTAGCTGTGGAGCAAGTTAGGGGAGCCTGCTTTTTTCTATTCAGAGAGCTAATCATGCCAATTATCTTTAAGGGTTCTGATAATTCTAGTACTTCACACAATCTTCATGTAATACTTAAATAGACTTGTGTGTGAGTTTGTGGGCAGGATAAAAAGAGAAAATTAAATAATTTTTATGAATGTACCTCAGAGAAGCAATCTCAGAACAGTTGCCATGACTACAAAGGGTGTATGATTAAGCATGTGTGTCTAAAAAGTTAGAATTCCTGTGGCTTAGACACATCCACAGTGTAATATGTTTAAAAACGTCGAAACTGGCCTCTTTTCGGTGGTAAGAATTCTAAGACATACTGTCTATCCACTGAGCTCCAATTATTATAAATGCAAACATTCACTTCAGCTTATGATTAAACATTTAGTTCCATCATTAGCCTTTGACACGGTGCATGCAAAATAAGTAAAAGGTTTGAAAGAATAAATGCTGTGCCTTTTTTTAAAGGGTAAAAAAGAGCTTTATCATTAATATGGTGGTTAAAAAAGCTTCTATTTTAAAACGATTACTTTACCCTGCAGATTTTTACTCTTACTCAGCAGCTTAGTGAACACACTAATTAGGTTCTGCATTACAAAGGTACAAAGGTAAACTATGAAATCTCTATTTGAAAATATCAAAATAACCTAAATGATGACATAACATTGATTAAGAACCAGATTAATCTGAGTGAATTCAAGTTTCTACTATAGAGCATACTTTAAGACTATACTGGAATTTTTCATGTATGGTCATTTTTGCCCTGACTGCAGAGAACCTACATTACCAGAGAGATCATAGCCACAGACGGAGGGAACCGGAGTAGCTCCGTTGAGCTTGCAGTCACAATCACCAATGTGAAAAACCAGCCTCCTCAGTGGGAGAAAGAGAGCTACGAAGTGGTCATACCAGAGAACACCGTCAGAGATACTCCCATTGTGGTAAGATTCATCTGCCTTGTCATCTCATACAAATGGATTATGTGTAAAATGAGTTTGCAGTCATCCAGGTCACAAAAAGTGATTTTTATCAAGGCTGCTGACTACAGGTGAAAAATTATAAATCATTTCCTGATTCACACCAGTGATGCTGAAATATCAGTTATTGGTAAAGCAAGAAATGTATTATCTTGGACAAAAAAATAATATAAATTCACATCCATATTTATTATATGACTTATTTAATGTGATGACATTTCCCCATTTTTTATGGATGTGTACATTTATTCCCAGCAATAGATTTGTGCCCTATCCTGGGTATATTCGCTTAGCGCCCGAGATGTTCTTCCTTGGATGGGCATGGGAACCCCCCAGCAACCCTAGTAGAGAATTAAGCGGAAGATATTGAATAAATTAGGGCGGCAGGGTGGCTTAGTGGTTAGCACATTCGCCTCTCAGTGCTGGGGATTCCCGGTTCGAATCCTTATCTGGGTGGAGTTTGCATGTCCTCCCCGTGGCTGCGTGGGTTTCCTCCGGGTTCTCCGCTTTCCTCCCACATTCCAAAAACATGAAGGTGAATTGAATGCTCTAAATTGCCGTGTATAATGAGTGTGACTGTGTAAGTGAGTCTGTACCCAGCGATGGATTGGCGCCCTATCCTGGGTGTATCTGCCCAGCGCCCAGACGTTCTCTCCTGGATGGGCATGGGGACCCCCCCCACGCGACATAAAGGAATAAGCAGAAGATAATGAATAAATTTTATTCTGTTTACATTTACATGTATATAAATTGTTATTCATTAAAACATTTAAAGCAGGACATATTCTTCTGCTTTTTGAAAACGGTTACAAAAGTGAAAAAGCTCAAAATCTTCCCCCAAACAGATAAAAAGCTTTAGTTTGATAGATAGGGAGGTTCAAGGCAACCAGTAATTGTTCTAGATTGTGCAAGGTAAACAACATAACATAAAAGAAGAATAAATAAAATAAAGTATAGAACATTAAAGTATCGAAAGTGAAGATACAAATGTTAATTAGAATAGAAATAAAAAAAAAGAAATATAAAATATCTCAGTGTGTAATAGTGAGATATAGTGCAGTTAGCCAGTGCAAACCTGTAGACCAGTCCAATTGTGCAAAATGAGCAGGTGTGAAAAGTGCAAATTTGCAAAAAAAAGCTGTACTTTTTTCATTTATAGACTGTATACCCGTAATCAATTGAGATTAATTTATAAAACAATGTACTTTAATTAGGAATATTGAAAGGAATATAAT
This sequence comes from Xyliphius kryptos, assembly GCA_025769995.1. NCBI lineage: Eukaryota > Metazoa > Chordata > Actinopteri > Siluriformes > Aspredinidae > Xyliphius > Xyliphius kryptos. The sequence continues at coordinate 6,524 of JAOUQT010039875.1, forward strand.
TTAGTACTTTGGTTTTTACATTGTTGAGTCATTGTTAGTTATTCTGATATTACAGGGGTTGGACAATGAAACTGAAACACTTGGTTTTAGACCACAATAATTGATTAGTATGGTGTAGGGCCTCCTATTGCAGCCAATACAGCATCAATTCGTCTTGGGAATGACATATACATGTCCTGCACAGTGGTCAGAGGGATTTTAAGCCATTCTTCTTGCAGGATGGTGGCCAGGTCAGTACGTAACGTTTTCTGACTCGCTTCTCCAAAACACCACAAAGTGGCTGAATAATATTTAGATCTGGTGAGTGTGCAGGCCATGGGAGATGTTCAACTTCACTTTCATGTTCATCAAACCAATCTTTTGAACTCTGTTCACCTATGTCACCCATAATGTTGTGTGCATTGCAATATTTTGAGCAAAACTGTGCTGTTACTCTGCTAATTGAACCTTGGCACTCTGCTCTTCCTGGTGCAGTGTGTAATTAATGAAGATCGGCCACCAGGCTGCTCGCATTTTGCCGTGAAACCTCCTACACTAAAAAAACAGGGGTTTCAGTTTCAATGTCCAATCCATTTTCCTTTGTATATTGCATGATCCAAAATGAATAAATGAATTGTTCATTCAATAATTATTGTATTCCTTATAAATGTAATGAATGAAAGTCAGCATCTGATATTAATGCCCAAATCCTCTTATAAGCTGCATTTAATATCCAGAACTATGTCTTGGTTGAGCAGAGGAATTGATGCTGTGTTTTAAGAAAGAAACCTTCTCCTTCAGACACCAAACTGTCAGTTTCCAACAGCCATGCCTTTTTTTTTTTTACCTTGAAGACATGCACATTCCTGCACGGGGTGCATGCACAACAGTTTACTTTTGTAGAAATAATCAGCAATTCTAGTTCTAGTTAAAATTTTTTTTTAAAATAAACAGTTTTTATTGTTACTCATGAAAACATTTGCCGTGTGCCAGTATCCCTGCAAGCAGTGTTGGTACAGATCGCGCCAGTGTAGCCACAATAATTGGGCTAAAATGCAGCATGATCAGTTCTACCTGATGCTGCCTCCAAAGCCAGTTATTGTTTTATTGTTAATGTCCTCAAAAAGGATTAAAATATGGCTATGTACGTTTTCGAGTTTTTTAGAGAAATTACTCAACATTTTGTTATATTTATTTCTCTACTAATTAACATTTCTTTTTGTGTTTTGTTCATTTTTCATACGATTATAATGAAAAATGGGTAACCCGTAGACGGTGAAGGCAACCTCTCCACTTGGTGACCCCAGAGTGACCTATAATTTGGAAGATGGCATGGTACCTGAGACAAACATGCCTGTACGTTTTTATCTGACACCCAACCGTGAGGATGGATCTGCATCAATTTTAGTGGCTGAGCCGCTGGACTATGAAACAACACGCAACTTCATGCTCAGGGTCCGTGCACAGAATGTTGCAGCTGTGCCGCTGGCAGCTTTTACCACTGTGTATGTTAACCTCACAGGTATGTAAGTGTTTAAATTGTGCTCTTTTCTGTGGTTTATTCTGTGTGATAATCAGAGAAATGTGCAGTTGAAATAGAACGTCACTAGTGATCTAAAGTTTTAAGTGCAATACATGCCTCTGTCTTGTTTGCATTCGAAAAACTGCTATTTATTTCCCTTTATATTGAAATTGTTTTACACATCAGCTAAAATACCAAACATCCGTAAACTATGCATTGCTTAAATTAACAATTTGTGTTGAATTCGTGTCAATGAGTTTTAACTGAATCCTCAATATTTGATTCATTTTTTTTTTTCAAAATAAAATCAATAAAAATACTGGTGTTGTGTATTATAATGTGTACTTAGATATCGTAAAGGATTAGTTGCCCGTGTAAATAAAGCCTACATTTGATTAGGTAAAATAATAATCTAACAATATTACAATATTAGTTGTAAAGGTACAACTGATTAAAATAAATAATGTACAATAACATTATCTGTCTATTATACACCCCAAAAATATATTTAATTAAAATCCTGTGATTAGCACATTCGCCTCTCAGCGCTATCACAAATCCCTATCTGGGTGGAGTTTGCATGTTTGCATGTTCCTTCCATGTCTGTGTGGGGTTCTTCCGGATTGTCCGGTTTCCTCCCACATTCCAAAAACATGAAGGTAAATTAAATGCTCCAAATTGCCCTGTATAGTGTGTGTATGTGTGTGTAAGTGAGTGTGTACCCAGCGATGGATTGGCGCCCTGTCCTGGGTGTATCTGCCCCATGCCCGAAATGTTCTCCCCTGGATGGGCATGGGGAACCCGCCCCCCACAACCCTCATAAAGGAATAAGCGGAAGACAATGAATGAATGAACATACAAAGAGTGCAAGTTGTCACCTTAAGAGGGGTTTCAATAACAGTGTCGGTGCACTTTACCCCACGCCCATCCAGGGGAGAACATCTCAGGCTCTGGGCAGATACACCCTGGACAGGGCGCCAACCCGTCGCTGGGCACACATTCGCTTACACAGCCACACTATACAGGGCAATTTAGAGCTGTGGGAAGAAACCGGAGGAACTCCACGCAGACACGGGGAGGACATGGAAACTCCCCGCAGATTGGGATTCGAGCCGGGAATCCCCAGCGCTGAGAAGCAAACGTGCTAACCACTAAGCCACCGTGCATCCGACCAAACTGGTTATGAGGTCCGTCACTAAGTCCTTCCTTCACCATAATGTACAAGTTCACTGGTTTCCTCCCACAGCCCAAAAATATGTATTCAAGGTGAATTTGCTGCTCTAAATTGCCCCCATCTACTGTACATTTGTGTGAGTAAGCATGTGCCCAGCAACGGATTGGCGCCCTGTCCTGGGTGTATCTATCCAGCGCCGAAATGTTCTCCCTGGAGGGACATGAGAACCCCATCCGCGAGCCTATTTCGTAGGATTTGGCTCCAGTTACCATCAGTAGGTCTTTCGAATGTGGAAGGAAACCGGGGTAGAAGGACAATACCCAGACACAGGGAGGACAAGAACTCTAACCAGCAGGGACCACCAGGTTAACAAACCCGGGGCGGTCTAGCGGTGCGGTGGTAGAACTGACCGCTACATTACCAGTTACCATATAGATCCACCTTGTGGTTCAACAATTCCAGAGTGCAGTCCATGTGTATCTCTACATACTTTCAGTCCTCCTCACCCTGTTGTTTAATGATCCGACCCCCCACAGCACCACCACAGAGCAGGGATTATTCGGATGGTGTTTGATACTCAGCACGGCAGACACACTCGGCCATTAATGAGCCAAGGATTTTGCCAAAGTCCACCCTGAAACAGTCGCTCATTAACCGAGGATCAAAGCGTCCTGTGGGGCCTAGAAAGGGATGCTAACAAATGTCGCCCCTGCGACTGTCCTTCGTCAGAACGGCTTTGTGAAATCAGAACAGGCTTGAGCGGCGACTCTCACACCCTTCAGATTTATGCTTTCGTCATAAAACTCTCTCGCTTTAGCATTCTTTATAATAGGAGCCTGGTTAATAACATGGGGCTTTTCATTTCCTCCTGTAAAACACGCAGAGAGAGCGTCATAATGACCGTTCTTAGTGGCGGCAGTAATTACAGGCCGTGGAGTTAAAGGTCAAGAATTAAATGGATTATTAAAACTCAAAACTGAAACAAATACACTACGATCGTGTTTCTGCCTGCCGTGGTTCACAAGATGGGCGGTCCCAAACCTTAACTGGTAACAAGGCTGACCAAAAAGTGTTTTCCAGAATGTTCTGGAGTTGGTGGAGCAGCCTAGACATGCAGCTGGTGAAATTATTTAAACGGCCAGCGCACATCTGCTTTCTCTCTGACGCCCCGAACGACAAGTTAATGAGAGGTACGAAGCGGCCACAGAGGTCATTCCTTTACTTCCAAAGCGGTGGATGTTAGTGTTGTACCTGCGTGCAAGTAAACAGTATATACAAAACAGGCCAAAAGACTGGACACACCAACCCATTCAATGCATTTTCTGTTTTTTCACGACTATTTACATTGTAGATTCCCACAAAAGGCATCAAAACTATGAATGAACACATGAGGACGTATGTACTTAACAAAGAAGGTGAAATAACTGAAAACGTTTTATTTTCTAGTGTCTTCAAAATGGCCACATTTGCTCTGATTACTGCTTTGCACACTGTTGGCGTTCTCTCAATGAGCTTTAAGAGTTATAGTCACCTGAAATGGCCTATAAGGCTTAATAAGCATAATTAATTAGAATGCCAACAGAGTGAAAAGCAGTAATCAGAGCAAAGGTGGCTATTTTGAAGACACTCGAAAATAAAACGTGTTCAGTTAGTTCACGTTTTTTTGTTAAGTACATGGCGACACGATGGCTTCGTGGTTAGCACAGTCGCCTCTCAGGGGATTCCCGATTCGAATCCCAATCTGGGTGGAGTTTACATGTTCTCACCGTCTCTGCGTGGGTTTCCTTGGGGTTCTCCGGTTTCCTTCCACATTCCAAAAACATGAAGGTAAATTGAAGGCGCTACATTGCCCTGTATAGTGTGAGTATGTATGTGACTGAGTGAGTGTGTACCCAGCGATGGATTGGCGCCCTGTCCTGGGTGTATCTGCCCAGCGCCCGAGACGTTCTC
>JAOUQT010039904.1:0-11147 GCA_025769995.1 Xyliphius kryptos
GGCTTTGGACTCTGTAAAGCTGCATTGTGACAACACACTGTTGTAAAAAGCGCTATATAAATAAATTACTTGAACTTACTTACTTATTGCTCCAAGGAAGCATTATCAACCCTGTCTTCTGATCTCAACCATTAAGTTTGGATAATAGCAGTGGCAGTTCGTCAGGACCTTTAACACGCCTAAAAAATATCTGAATCACAGAGTGATGTTAATTAAAATTTGTTCATAAATACTTATAATTTTGAATTTTTTTTTAAATAATTTATTAAAAATGTTTTAAGATTGATCTTATTGTGAAAATAAAGCAAAATTCCTTGCAGTTAGGTAGCTGCCAAGCAGCGCTACTGTTAACTACAGTACAATGACACATTAGCAGACAGGATGTAAGAAAATGTACGTCAATCGCCAAACTTGGAGTTTAAATACATTAGCAGTGCATTTAGTGGTAAAGAAATATTTTCTCTTAATTTCCAGTAAGTATAATCACAAGTTGCAGAGACATAGTGTAGACATAATAATAATAATCTGTTCATGCATTATTTTTCACTTAATCCTCTACTGGGTCTGCTAGGGTGGCATGTCTGCTGTCCATGATAAAGACTTGTACATTTATAGAGCTGAAATGATTGTAGTTATTAGATATTTATATATATTAGTGGTGGGCTATCAGGGCCAGCAAACAAAGTTCCTGGGGTACAGTTAACAGACACTCACACTGAAGAACTGGTTAAAAGTGCTCAGCAGCACATGCACTTTCTAAAACCTCCTACAGGGGCACCAGAGATAGCATACTGACCAGTTGTCTGGGCAGGAGCCATTCATTCAGGTCATTGCAACAAGCTGCTGTCTGAATAGAGCTCCAAACATCTACAGAGACCCCTCCCCCACTTACAAAGGACTGTTCTACATAATAAAGCAACAAGGCACGAGAGGGTGTGCTTTATTGTGAATAAACCATGGGAAAGAGGTGTCATTAGGTACGACGTGCAAGCGAAGTGCAGTTACACCATATTCCCGTGGTTTATTCACAATAATGCACAACCTCGAGTGCCTTATTGCTTTTATAAAAACAGTTACGAACCCCCTATAACAATAAAACAAGGTTTAATTTAAAAAATGCGTTTACAAACTCGCTAATAAACTGGCCTTCCACAACATAATCCAGTCCATTAAAAAAAGAGCCCTGAAAGCAAGTAAAGGATTTCCGGCTTCTTTAACAATGAAATACTGCCATCTAGTGGCCACATTAGACGACGTGTTTAATGAATAAAGTATACCTAAGGTTACAGGGCTAGAATCTTGTTAGCGCCATCTGCTGACTACTCTAAAGCAGTATCCCTGCTTTGCAACATAATGTGGGTTTTGTTTCTTTTCTCTTAGAAATGGGACGCAAAGCGCATGTTTGAAGAGTCCGACAACTTCTTCACATCCTTGGGCCTGACTCCCATGCCCCAGGAATTCTGGGACAAGTCCATGCTTGAGAAACCTGCAGACAGAGAGGTGGTGTGTCATGCTTCCGCCTGGGACTTCTACAACCGCAAAGATTTCAGGTATGCCGTCAAGAGCAAGAAGAAACCAGAAAAGAAAAAAACAGACAAAATGGACGCCAAAGCGCTTTCTAATGACGTTATTTAATACTGTACAGCTGGAGCACTGAAGGCAGCAGCAGTTTTAGGACCGCTCTTGTAGAATGTAATTTTTGTGACAATGCCCCCTAGCGGGAGAAATGACTTTCATTGAATAGCTCATGGTTTTAATGATTTTAATAAATTAAATATTACTTAATCGAATTACTTGAGGATTTAAACACGTATTACACTCAAAAAAATTAGTAGTTATTACTTTTTATGGCTTGTTTGATTTAAATATTGGGAATTACTTACCTACGTTTTTCCACCCAAACACTATGGTCTTTTATTCATCATAACCAGATAGCATGCAGCATATAAGATAAATTTCACAAACCGAAACAATCACACACATACTCACATACACACACACCTGCTTTGTGCTCCACTTATTTGTAAGATCTACAATTCCTGTAGAATTACTGGATTACTACAATTACTGTAGTCCATAACCTGATTACTCCCATTTTCTAATGGTCAGGACCCCAATAGTATCACCACAGGGCAGGTATTATTTGGTTTGTGCATTATTCCTATCCCAGCAGTGTCACTGTGGTGTTTAAATGAAACTACAGCACTGCTGCACTAATCCCCCCTCACTGCATCAGTGTCACTGCAGAACTGACAAAAAACAATCCACCACCCAAATTCTACCTGTTGTGTGATGCTCCTGACCAACAGAGAACAGATAACCAACAGGGTGCTAACAAAAATAAGAAAATAGATTTACATTCATTCGGTCATTTAGCTGACGCTTTCATCTAAAGCGACTTCCAAATACCCCAGTTTAATTAGGGTTGGAACACAGGGTTAATACAGCAGCAATGAAACAATGAGGCTTAAGGGTCTTGCTCAAGGACCCACATTGGTAATTTCGGTGGATCTGGGATTTGAACCCACAACCTTCAGATTTACAGTCCATACTCACATGGTATAATAATTTTTCTGCAGGATCAAGCAGTGCACAGTGGTGAACATGGATGACCTGATCACAGTGCATCATGAGATGGGGCATGTACAGTACTTCCTTCAGTATAAAGACCAACCCATCTCCTTCCGTGATGGAGCCAATCCAGGATTCCATGAAGCCATTGGAGATGTCCTAGCGCTGTCCGTGTCAACACCCAAGCACCTGCACACTATTGGCTTGCTCGATAAGATCGAAGACAACCATGGTGAGCCTGAATCTCTCAGTTAATACATGATTTATGTATCTATTTGTCAGCAAAGGCCAAAATAAAGGCATTATATAAGAAATTATGCCAGAAGTTTATGAGCCAGGATTTGCCTTAGTGAGAAGTAGAGCTTTAATAGTCTTTTGGTCTGAATCCAGCTGAACTACAATTTTAATTGTAAGTTAGACCAGGTGTCAACAAGAGGACGTGTATGATTTTGAATAAATCACGGAAAAGAGGTTTTGTTAGGCACAACGCATAATGGTGTACAGCTACACCTCTTTCCTGTGATAATAATACAAAACCTTGAGTACCTTATTGCTTTTATAAAATGATTACAAAAACATAATAATAAAAAACAAGATTTGATTCATAAATGTTTATGGGCGTGGTAGCTTAGTGGTTAGGGTAATGGACTATCAATCTGTAGGTTGAGTGTTCAAATCCTAGGTTCACTGAAATTACCAATGTGGGCCCTTGAGCAAGGACCTTCATCCTAATTGCTCCAGGGATTCTGTATGTAACCCGGTGTTCTGACCCAAATTAAATTGGGACATTTGTAAGTCGCTTTGGATAAAAGAGTCTGCTGAATGACCAAATATAAATGTTTATTAATTCATTCATGATCATCCACGTAATCCTCTACTAGGGTCATAGTGGGTTCCCCTTGCCCATCCAGGGCACTGGGCAGATACACCTAGGACAGGGTGCCAATCTATTTCTGGGCACACACTCACTCACACACAGCCTGAAGGGCAATTTAGAGCAGTCAGTTTAGCTTAAATCCATGTTTTTGGACTGTGGGAGGAAACCGGAGAACCTGGAGGAAACCCATGCAGGAGAACATGGAAACTCCACCCAGATTGGTATTCTAACCGGGAATCCCCAGCGCTTTGAGGCAAACATACTAACCACTAAGCTACCATGCTGCCCATTTATAAATGTGTTAATTAAAAATGATAAATTAATAATCTGTTCTGGGCGGCACGGTGGCTTAGTGGTTAGCATATTCGCCTCTCAGCGCTGAGGACTCCTGGTACGAATCCTAATCTGTGGGGAGTTTCCATGTCCTCCCCATGTCTGCCTGGGTTTCCTCCGGGTTCTTCGGTTTCTTCCCACAGTCCAAAAACATGGATTCAAGGTAAAATTGAATGTTTTAAATTGCCCTGTATTGTGTGTGTGGCTGTGTGAGTGAGTGTGTACCCAGCGATGGATTGGCACCCTGTCCTGAGTGTATCTGCCCAGTGCCCAAAACATTCTCCCCTTGATGGGGAGACCCTAAAAAAGGAATAAGCGGAAGATAATGAATGAATGAATAATCTGTTCTTTAGCGACGTGATCTAGTCCAGTTTTTTTAAAGTGAACACTGATTGCTAGGCAATGGGATACAGGATGAGTGCTCTTTGGGAAATGGTTCTAAATGTTTTAGAAAAGCATTTTTTTGGTTATTTGGTTATTTTTGGTTATTTAAAATGTTAGTGTGGCAATATACCATCTACAGATTTTTAAACACATGTTTCAGATTTTTTAAATATTATTAAGAATCATAAATATAACTCACCTATGAGGTTGTGGTTTACTTCGGTGTTACAGAGAGCACCATCAACTTCTTGATGAGCATTGCACTGGATAAAATCGCTTTCTTGCCATTCGGCTACCTGATGGACCAGTGGAGGTGGAAGGTCTTTGATGGCAGAATCTCAAGTAATGAGTACAGCAAGGAGTGGTGGAACCTCAGGTGAATAATCACTCTGTGTAAGAAAAAGCAGGAGTATTTTGAGAAAAATAAAATAAAATAATGCAATGTTACAGACATTTTTTAATGTTTAACATTTTTTAAGCTTAATAATGTATTAATAATGCTTAATAACATTTTTCATTAGCCTCTGTTATTGTGCATAGCGATTCAATCATTTTATGCCTTTAAAGAGAGCTTATAAGCTTTTATAAACAATTATTAGCACTTATTAAGTCATTTTAAGGGAAGGCATTAATTAAACACAAATGTTTTTATTGTTCATAAACAATTCAAATATATATTTTGTAATGCATTATGTCGGATTGTGTTATAAGGCCTCATGGCATTTTGTTATGCGAGTGTCTATTTACATTAACAAAGGCTTATGTCAAGTGGAATTAAGCATTATGAATACTTTACAAAGCTTGCTGAATGTATTTATAATGCATTATGAGTACCGTATTCATAGAAAGTGTTACCTGTAAATGTAGCCAGTGGTTAAACTGAGTGTGTTGCAGTGTGTGGATTTTATTTTTCTGGCTGATACCATATGCTGATGTTATAATCCTCACACAGGCTGAAGTACCAGGGTCTATGTCCACCAGTGACCCGTACAGAAGACGACTTCGACCCGGGCGCCAAGTTCCACATCCCAGCCAACGTGCCCTATGTTAGGTAAAATATTAATAGATGTTGGGTAAAAAGGTGGCGCTGGAAGATCTTGGTTTGAATCCCAATCTGGGTGGAGTTCTTCACATGGATTCAAGGTGAATTGGCTGCTCTAAATTGCCTCTATATAGTGAGTGTATGTCTGTGTAAGTGAGTGTGTGCCCAATGATGGATAGGCATCTTGTTTTTAGTGTATCTGGATGGATCTTTGCACAACTATAAACTGTGCATCGTAGTTGCTTTGCTTTTGGATATAAAAGATACAAGTGGAATGCAAACAAGGCACAAAAGTAGGTTGGCGCCAATTAAAACGTACTTTGTTGTTACGGATGAGGATTGGTCATGATGAAATCAGAGAGAAATAAGGGGTAAAGTATAAATATTAAGCAAAAGGGAAATATTGGTGCTCCACAGATGGGTTACAAGAAAATATAACTCAAATCAATTTTTGTTTTAACTTTTAAAATGAATGTGTGTTATGTGTTTGTTTTGCTGACAGGTACTTTATAAGCTTTGTAATCCAGTTCCAGTTCCATAAAGCCCTGTGTGAAGCTGCTGGACAGACCGGACCTCTTCACAACTGCGACATCTATCAATCAAAAGAGGCAGGAAAACTGTTGGGGTCAGTCAGCCAGCACACTACTGATAAATGTGTAAAACTTCTGAGCCTATATGCAAGGGAACACAGATAAGAAACATAAGAACTGTTTCTATTCGAAATGTGTCCATGTGCTGAACAAAACACAGTAAGAACCAGAAATATAATCCGCTTCCATCTGTGCTCAATCAAGACTTTGATTTCCAATTGGATCTGACATACACTCCCTGGCCACTTTATTAGGTATGCTATCATGATTTTCAGTACTGTAGTAATACTGACATGGCAGTGGTGTGCCATGGAATGCAGAATCCTGTGATCACTGATGAAGGATTATAGGATGACTAACACAAACTGTGTAGCAATAGATGATCTAAGGTCTCTGATCAAGAAGGTGGATGTGTTTAATAGAGTGTACAGTGAGAGATACAGGATCCAAAACATCACTGCTGTCTCTATAGCAGCACCACCACTATAAAATCAGTGTCACTGCAGTACTGAAAATCATCCACCACCCTGAAAATACCTGCTCTGTGGGGGTCCTGATTATCAAAGAACAGAGTGAGGGGAATGCACAAAGTATGTAGAGAAACAAATGGACTATTGTAGAACTACAAGGTCCATCTTTATGATCAGTGGTGCTGATGTAATAAATAGTGTGTATAGAAACATGGTGGTGGATCTAATAATGCGGAGAATGATCTAATCATCACCACATCAGTGGCAGAATTGACAATAAACAATACACCACCCAAATTATACCTGTACCGTGATGCTCCTGACCAATACAGATCAGGGGACCAACGGGGGACTAACAAAAACAAGAAAACAGATGAACTACAGTCTGTAATTATAAAACTACACAGCCCATCTATATAGTAAGTGGCGGATATAGATAATGAAGCAAAAAGGAGGTGGTACACTATATTTTAAACTGTTGTAAAATGAGCTTTTGGTACTTTAGCTGTGTACCCATTCTCTCCCTCTCTCTATCTCACACACACACACTCCTATATAAACAGTATAACAGTCATGTGACGTGTCTGTCTCTGTACAGTGATGTGATGAAGCTGGGATTCAGTAAACCGTGGCCCGAGGCGATGACCATGATCACCGGCCAGCCAAAAATGTCAGTGCAACCACTAATGGAGTATTTTCAGCCACTTATCACCTGGCTGGAAGCCGAAAATAAGAAGAACGGTGACATCCTCGGATGGCCTGAATACAGCTGGATGCCAACCACAAGTCAGTCTCAATGCTGATTTAATCTGATGATCAGTTGTTGAGCAGTCAGCTCTCTTTGTAGCATTGGTTTTCGTTTAGGTCAATAAAAACTTGTTTTTTTACTAACAGCAAAATAAAAAATAATATTTTTTATTTTAACCTTTAATAACATAGGTCATTTTTTGCAAATATTTTTATCCAAGTATCTTAACTTGATGGTTGATGGTTGGGGTTAAAGCAGCAGGTCATACATGGGGGAGTAATAAGGGTTACAATTTAAACAACTTTAGGTGGGTTGAACCCCCATCCTTTAGACTGATAGGCCAGCACCATAACCATTAACATTAAGCTTCCACACTAGTGCAACTAGCAGCAATATATATATATATATATTAAATCAAATGTTGTATATATGTATATATATAAACATTTGATTTTTAATAACATTTTAATTGTTTTGGCACGGTGGCTTAGTGGTTAGCACTTTCACCTCTCAGCGTTGGGGCTTTCCAGTTCAAATCCCAATCTGGGTGGAGTTTTCATGTTTTTCCCGTGTCTGTGTGGGTTTCCTCCGGGTTCTCCGGTTTCCTCCCACATTCCAAAAACATGGATTCAAGGTAAATTGAATGCTTTAAATTGGCCCTTATAGTATGTGATTGTGGCTGTGTGAGTGAGTGTGAACCCAGCAATGGATTGGCGCCCTATCCTGGGTGTAACTGCCCAGCACACAAACGTTCCCCCCGTAGACGAATAAGTGTAAGATAATGAATGAATTGAATTGTTTAACTATGAGATTTTAAGCTTGTATATTTAATAAAAGGATGCCAATCTGGGTGGAGTTTCCATGTTCACGTGAGTTTCCATCGGGTTCCTCCCACAGTCCAAAACATGTATACAATGTGAATTGGTTACTCTAAATTGCCTGTGTGACTGTGCCCAGCACCCAAAGATGTTAGTAAAAAGTTACATATATTTTAAATGCCTTTTTTTGTCTTTTTGTATTTTTTTTGTCTTCTATTAATGAAACATATAATATCAATATTGTAAATAAAACTGTTACAATCCTATAAAAACTTAATTGTTTAATTTTTATCTTAAAGACAAAAATCACCACCATGAAACTCTATTGATCAGAAACGATGCAAACTGATCCATAGAGCATCCAAAGGTTGAACATGACTGAATTAATAGCAAAAAATTTAGAAACCTAATTATTTATTTAGTTTTTTTTCTAAAAGCGAAACAATAATTAATATGATAATTTTACCATTATAAATAAAATTACCTTGTTAATATTTATGTTTGGACTCATTATAAAATGAATATATAGCTTAAAATAATTTACAACTTTTGTATTTTGTGTAAATAGCAGCAAACCTAACGAAAAACATTCTTATACTGCATACATACATTTTTTAAAAATAAAATAAAACAAATATATGTAATTTAGAGATTTTTAATTTAAAAGTTCTAGCCAGCTACTGATTTTTTTAGTATTTACAATCATAAGATTTTTAAAGTATTTTAAAAGGTTGATCAAAATGTAATGCTTCACCTGTTTTATCTCAGCCAGTAGCAAAGTTTGCAATATGAACTTTTAAATACTTATGATATCAAGTTGCACCTGTGTGTGTGTGTGTGTGTGTAATTTTAAAGCATTATAATAGATGACAGCGCTGTACTGAAATGGCCAATCTGAATTGGGTTGGACAGTGTTGTCTCATCCACTCTAAAGCGCAGATACGACCCGTTTGGACTTCCAGCACTTTGGGCCTTTTAAAGGTGCTTTGTGGGTGACACATTTTAAATATAATGAGTGTATAGCTCATGCTGTGAACTGAGATAGCTGGTACTGGCAAGGAGAACATGCAAATGATACCACTTATACAAGATGACGGAGACTATGTAGAGAGATGGTGGCACAGTGGCTTGGCGGTTGGAGCTACTTCTTAAAAGTAAATAGATCCCTGTTTGATTGGGTTGATGTCCTCACTGTGTGTGTGTGAGTAAGGTTACATTGGAGATACTTATTAGTTGGCCTCTGGTTGAGGAGAGACTTCATAAAAAAACACCATAAATATTGATCACAAACATTGTAATTTGATCTATAGCTCATCCACACGACTGAATGGATGACACACGTAGAAAAATTAATTTGTTTATTCATCATTCATTGTCTTCCAATTTATCCTCTACCACGTTTCAGGCACTGGGCAGATACACCCAGGACAGGGTGCCAATCTATCGATGGGCACACTCACTCAGCCACACACTATATAGGGCAATTTTTCAGAATTCAATTTACCTTAAATTTATGTTTTTGGACTGTGGGAGGAAACTGGAGAACCTGGAGGAAACCCAGGCAGACACGGGGAGAACATGAGAAGTCCACCTAGTTCGGGATTCAAACCAGTAATCCCCAGGCGAACGTGCTAACCACTAAGCCACCACGTAGAAACCAAAATATATTTTGAGAAAACAATGTGAAGCATAACATTTAAAACCCTGATACTTCAGTCATCTTCATCATTATAGTGTAGAGATGTGTATCATTATACTTACACATGTGATGACTCACCTGTGTCCTGTAGCTGCTGCTGGCGGGGAGGAGAAGGTTTCCACGGTTGATTTCTTGGGCTTGAGTGTCGAAGAAGCTGCAGCGACAGCCGGCCAGTGGGTTCTTCTCGTGCTGGGAATAGTTCTCCTGCTCTCAACGGCGTTCCTGGGCTATAAGTACCGAAAATCCAGGCGTCTACAAAACAAATCCATCTCACAAATGGAGCTTAAATAGAGGGGAAAAGTCAATCTGTAGGTTAAACTTGCTGTCTAGCTGTAATTGTATGACTGAAACGAAGAGACACAAATCCAGCTGTTCTTGAATGTCTTGTATATTTATTAATAATTTGGGGCAGATTTGTTGGACTATGCAACAAATGGTAAATGTTGTAATTTATTTGTAAAAAAAAAAAAGAAAAGGATTCAAACTTTAAATGTTGGATGAGTTTTCAATTGTTCATTTGTAAAGATAAACTGTTAGCATTTTTAGATTGATTTTATTGGTAAATGCCTTTATAGAATAAACTGACACAAATATTTAGCATGTTGTCTTTGAGTTGATTCTTTACAGACATATTACTGCTGCAAAAAAACTAACAAAAAGGAAACAGTGATGGTGGCACGGTAGCGGTTAGCACATCTGCCTCTCGGTGCAATGGATCCAGGTTCAAATCCCGAGCTGCCTTCTCCGTGTTCAAGTGGGTTTTCTGGTTTCCTTCCAGAAAACATGGATTTAAGGTGAATTGGCTGCTTTAAATTACCCTCATTTGCTCTTTTTTTTTTAATATACTTATTCAGTAAATGATCTTGGGTACAACTGGATCCTTAAGCTTACAATTTTGTTTATTTTCTACAATCACATGTACCACTGATTATAAATTCTTCTAAAATGGTGTGAAATCAGTTCCACAGAGGGATTTTCTAAAACGGTTTAGAATGAAAATTCTAAACTTTGCAAATAACTACTGATTCATAAACACACAACCATCTTCCTTTTTAGAGGATTATTTCACTGGTTAACCAATATCACTGAATTTACATCAGTGCCAGTTAATCAATTGAAAGGTTTTCATTATTGAGTTTTGTGTAAATCAAATAAAACATGCCATAATCTGCAATAACTAGATGCATATGATCAAATGCAAGTTGTACCAAAAAAAAGTTTAATACCAGTAAAGTCATAAAAACATATGTACCACAAGGACAAGCAACATCATTGCAAATTATATTCCCTTAATTAAATGATGTTTCCAAAGAATCTAACGGGGTTCTGAGGTATAAACATAGAGCAGGTATGATAACATCACTTTGTAACACTTTGTATTCAAGCCTATGGGACATGAATAATCATATACAGCATGTAAACGCTCCAGTGTTTTGACTCTTAAAAGTGAAGTATAGGACACATGATCTCAATGAAATAAATACACTGCTCAAAAAAAATAAAGGGAACACTTAAACAACACAATGTAACTCCAAGTCAAGCACACTTCTGTGAAACCAACCTGTCCAGTTAGGAAGCAACACTGATTGTGAATCAGTTTCACTTGCTGTTGTGC
>JAOUQT010039915.1:0-11147 GCA_025769995.1 Xyliphius kryptos
CTTGTGGGGTCTGTTCCCTGACATCTGTGTGCTGTAATTAAATCCACGGAGGACAAGCATCCAGATTTTTTCTGTCCTGGCACCGAAGTGGTGGAACGAACATCACCTGGGTGTCCAAATGGCAGAATCACTCACTGTCTTCAAATAGAAGACTGAAGATCCATCTCTTCCTAGAGTACTAGGCGAAGTGTAGTGTAGTGTTGATTATTATGGTCTCCATGTTGACTTTTGTATTTAGTAGTATCTTATCTTATAGTTACAGTATGTTAGGATGCTAGTCTAATCAAACTAGCTAAAGGTAAACAGCATAGCAATTTTGTAAGTCGCTCTGGATAAGAGCATCTGCTAAATGCCTTAAAGATAAATTTAATTAATTATGTAGGGTTGACAAACACCAACAATAATAGTTAGCTGTTCCTAATTATTATACAATATCTTATTATGGGTCAATACTAAAATGTATTAAAAACAGATTATAGTGATTTGATGACGTTTTATTTTTCCTTGTTTAGCTGACTATGAACTACATGAACAACTACTTCTATTCTTCTAGTGTTGCTCTCGTGTTTTTCGGTTTATCCACTAGACTTGCAATGCCAGTCTTTTTTAGAAGGTGTTTGCAGTCTATTTAGTATTTACTCAGATACAGTTGGAATAACAGTGGTAGGTATATTCTATTTTAAACCGAGTCTGTAGAGCAGTGTCTACATTTAGAGACAGACTTTAAATAAGGTCTGCATTGTTTATTTGGAATCACATTACACATTACACATGCCGTTTGCTTAACCTAGGTTGCGGTTTATCTAGTGTGCATATTTGTGTTATTAAAATATATAGACAAATAAAAAGAAGCAATATATTTTTTATAACCCAAGCTCTGTTTTTACTGATTATTATGATTTGGCATGGACTATTTATTTGTAAAGATACAAGCATTGTAACGCATAAAAGACCCTGCTTTCTAATGGAAGCTGAAAACCTCTTGAAGGAACTAAAGGAGGATTAGTCAGCTGCTAATTCACTTCTTCCACAAGCTTCACTTCTGATTGTACACCTGAGGTTTTTCATCACTAGTTGGCTATGTGTAGGGTGTCTATGTTTTGCTTGAGGCAAGAATGCAGACAACTGTTATTTTTGATTCTAAATTGTGTCCCTGCATGAGTGAGTCGCTGTGTAAGAGAATGAAAGCATGTCTATATGAAGTGGAAAAGAAGGAAGGGGTGCAGGAATGACATCAGCCTTTCTGTGGAAAACATTAGCACACATCCCATAGTTGAGTGCTGCTGTCTGTATTTTTTAATCATTCCACTTGTTTGTATTAATGTATTGAAAATATTGGATAAGGAGAAATTTAAATAAAGTCTCTCTCTCTCTCAGAATCAGATTTCAGGTTCAAGTTATTTTGGCATGTCTATTTCATTTATGATGATAATAAAGAATCATACATAATACGCTAAAATCAAATATTGCAAATCTCTCTTTCTCTTTCTCTATGTCTCCCACTTTTGCCCCTTTACCTTCATTTAAATTCTTAGGATTGTCTGCTGCGTGGAGAATCTGGGTCAGTTTTATGGCTCAGTGTTCTTCTTGTGGACTGTAGGCAATAAATTGGTCTATAGTACACATGCATGTCAATCAACTACAAGCTCTCAGCATCCTTCCCCCTCCATATTAACCTCCCCACATTCTGCATACACACAATTGCACACATAAACGACTAAAATCCAAAAGAGGTTTGGATAGAAAATGTGTGTGTCATAAAGACATTAAAAAGGCGTGTGTGTTTGCCACATCAGCAGAAAATTTTGAAAGTGTGGTTTCTGTCCTCTTTCTCTCTCACTCTCATTTCTCTTCTCTCTTTTCCAATGCTTGAAATAGAATCAAAGCAAGTTTGTTTAATGCAGTCGTTCACATACACACATGCAGCATTGCAGAACCGCCAACAGTTTATGACATTATGCTGAATAGTAGGTTGATTTTAAGACATCTGTTTTAATACTATAAACAAGAATGGAATCAATTTCCAAATGTTTGTTATTTTGAGTTTCTCTAAAGGCCACATATGAGCGCATGAGAGGATATGCATGAAGGTGCTGGACTGGTGTGGTCAAGGCTAGCACGGCCTTCTCTGCTGCCCTATGCACAAGTTGATGGTCAAGAATTGTGTTTTAGTTTATCATCAACAGTTATTATTTTTATTTGATGTTAAAATATTTTATTCTATTTATTCCAATGTAAATTGATGTAACTTCCTATGTACTGCGTTTCTGTATCATCGTGATGGTTTCCATAGCCGTGGCATGATAATGATGGTATATCAGCTAGCACAATTTGTGGCAGCCACAGGTGCACTACGTATGTAAACTCTATCAAAACCAACAATATCAGCTTAATAAAAAAGGCATAGTACTTACAAATAATAAATATTTGTGTGCAAATAAGCATGGCCAGCAATAAAATATGCAGTGCTCATCAGAGACTGTAAGCCATGTTTCTAGGTAGAAAATAGCAGATAAACCTTTTTTCCATGCTTGGGAAAGACCAGCTAGCTTTATTATCTAGAAGCAAAATGCATGCTCCACCAGTGCATGTACTGTATATATACTCTAAGTATGTGAATGTGGGAGCACTCACAGGGGTAGAGCTGTTTGGTCGGAGCACTCAGCTGAGCATCTTTAGTTACTCTGTAGGCTACGTCAGGTCCTTTCGACGACTTCCTGTGTGTGCAGAAGCCTGTAGTTTTTGTCACGCCGTCAGGCAAACTTGGAAAATCTAAGATCTTCAGAAGGTCAGCTGGATCCACTGCAGAGAGAGGAAAGGAAAATATACAGTTTTATGCTTTCATGTTTAACAAAGTCATAATTTACATTCAAATACACAAGTTTTTCTGTTTAAAGACAGATCAAAATCTTAGTTCTTCATCTGCTGCTTTTCCCACGGAGATAAAAAAGGCGTACTAAAAGTAGATGCCTGCAGCAATAATGGTGAAATATACCAAATATTTTTCCTCAAATTTTCTAAATCTTTTTGTGAATTTCAAACTATTGCCAAAAAAGTAATCCTCATGCTTGCTGACAGAAAAGGGATATCTACATTTGCAATGGTCTCTGGCTTAAACCTGTGTTAGGCTAAGTAATATGCTAAATGGAAAATTGTTGCTAAATATGTATGCTAACAGATAACTAGATAAAAATAGCACCTGCATTTATATACTGGGCTTTTTGCAGTGTTAAATAATTTTAATACAATATTAAACAAAATCTGACATCTTCTTAAAAATTGATTTGAAAAATGTGGGCTGGTTCAGTAACAGAGCTCCTCAAACAGCTATATGTACCTATGAGCATGTGGGCATTTCCAAATTTCTGCAATCATAACAAGACAAAAGGGTCATATACTGATTATATTGTCATTTAACCATAGGCTAAATAACTAAATTATAATCCTGAAGTGCTTAGCTTAATACCTAAAACTAAAATAAATCAACCTTCCTCTCACCATAGTTTACAACAAGCAAACATTCTTTGATTAATTGCTTCTTTATATCTTCAAACCTCATGGCTAATAAGACTTATTCACTTCAATTTGATTTAAATCTATACACCAACTCACATTTGCGCCTCTACTACTTGTAACTGATTTCTATAGTATAAATCTTCATCAGAAGTGTCGACCGAATAATGACTGACTAATCCATGCCTCTGATATAGCTATATAATATGGATATTAAAATATGGATGCATATATAATAAGTAAATGCAAGTTTCCATATAATTTCAGCTTAGCAGGACCTAAGATATAATAATTGCTTAAACTAAAATAGAGCTCATACGCTCCACAGTTTCCCGTGGGTATACTTTGCGGTTTGCAGTGATTCCCGACTGATAGCGTTTAAAGCTACAAAGGAACAGTTGGTTGTTTAACCATGCAACCTTAATTGACCACAAACATTTGGACATATATGAGGTTGGCATGCTGCCCCCTCACAGCACAATATTCCAGGATTCAATTACTGGTGTTGAGTTTAATAAAATTTTCTCCCCATGTCTGCATGGGTTTACCTCTAGGTGCTCTGGTTTTGTCCCACAGTTCAAAGACATGCATTAGGCTGATTAGTGTCTAACTAGAATTAAGAGGGTATAGAAATGTGATTTGACATACTGTACGTGCTCCAGCCAAGATTTTCAGATCTATGTATGTATTGATTTATTGAAAGGTCTGGATAGGTTGTATCTGGTCACAGATAAAGTCTGAGCTCTGGACACAGTCACCCAGCAGAGAATATCTTTCAGTGGTTTATTGAGAGTGTAATATAAACAGTACAGTCATGGTCATGGTTATACAAACAAGTGTCTATGTGCTAGCGGGTATGTTCTGTATATCTAGAGTGTTGCTTACAATCAAAATTATAAAAATAAAAAAAATATCTATGGGTGCAAATGAAGTACTACAACTTTTAAAGTAATATTGACCCAGAATCCATACCAATTCTGCTGCCATTGATTACACATTTTAAGTGCCATGCACAGTGACCATTTACATAGTGGACAACATTAAATATAAACCTAACTCTAATAATCAGGCCTATGTATTATCCAATAGACTGAGCATAATCATGACCATTGGGGCCAGTTATTGAGCAACTTTCCCTATGATTATACAGTTTCTGGGGTTTGGTAAATTCCCCTTATTTCACAACCGAATAAATTGTTCGTAAATACGAGCTCAATCCCTACCGAGATCGCTAAATGTAAAAGCTGCAGAACGGAACAGGAGGAAATGCTGTATACACACCATTGGTGTAAATTACTTACTACTGTGTTAAATTAACATCTGCCACTGTTTAATTAACTCACACTGTTTTTAAACCAGGGACTATACCTTCCTCTGTGGATTACGAATTACATTCACAGCGATCTTTACTGTGCTTAAGTCTCTCTCTCACTCTCTGTCTTTCTCTCTCACACAATTATTCTTTCACTCCGTCTGGTACTTTTACTCTTCACTGAGGGTTCAGGTATCACAACCAGACAGACTTAATAACTGCTTTGTACCAAACTGTTTCAAGTAATCTCTCCACTCCTAAAGCACACACCAACACATTTATTAGCTGTTACAAACCACCAGCTGTATTCTTTAAACACACCCAAAAAATTTGAGCAACATTTCAATATGGTCGCTGCAGCTTTAGCAATAGCCCATTGCAATGT
This sequence comes from Xyliphius kryptos, assembly GCA_025769995.1. Taxonomy (NCBI): domain Eukaryota; kingdom Metazoa; phylum Chordata; class Actinopteri; order Siluriformes; family Aspredinidae; genus Xyliphius; species Xyliphius kryptos. The sequence continues at coordinate 5,211 of JAOUQT010039915.1, forward strand.
GGTCCGATATTATTATTGTAGAACGTTTTTGAAACAAAAAGGAATCTATATGCTCTGGACCAAAGACAACAATGTCCACCAAGTCTGTTAACAGGCACAAGTCTAGAAGGGTTGTGTTATTATTCTGATATGGCAGCATTAAAGCAGAAAATGTTGAGATATTTTAAAGCAACATGTGCTAATAAGATTTATTTATATTTTATAAAAACACAACTATTTGCAAAATGGTTACATTATTCATTCATTTTCTATATTCGCATAATAGGGTCACGAGGTAGCCGGTGCCCACCTGGCAACTCTGGGCCCAATAGCAGGAACAACTCTAGACAGAGTGCCAATCCATCATAAGGCAAACACACACACATGCATGTCTTTGGAATGTACGAGGAAACCTGAGCATCCGGAGAAAACCCGCAGGAACATGAAATCATGCAAACTCCACACAGAAATTTCTGGGGCTCGAACCCGGGATGAGGCAACAGCACTATTCACTGTGCCACCGCGCCGTTCATGGTTACATTACAAACTGAAACATGCTTTAATATTTTTGTAAATTGTTTCAATCCTAGGGCCTTGTTTCAGGGAATAGTGCTGTGGCCTCACAGCAAGAAGATACCGGGTTCAAGCGCCGGGTGAGGAGAGTTGCAGGGTAGGCACCGGCTTCCCCAGGACCCTAAAACTAGGATTAAGCAGGTATAGAAAATGAATGAATAAAAGTTTCAATCCTAAAATGCAATGTATATAAAATAAACTGAAGTTGACCAAATAAAACATGGAATAAACTGTATTTGGTTCATAATGTCTGCAATAAAATCATAAATGTAGGACCCATTGCATTCGCAGCTTTCATACTGACCAAACTTTTTCTGATTTGTGGTTTAGACAGACTGGTCTGGTGGTGTTGGGATCACTTTTTAGTGGTGCTGTCTTACCTCATAGTTCTTTCTGAAAGACTTTCAAAAGCCAAACATTTTGTAAAGCCCTGGTTATTCTTTCACTATGTAGTGAAATTAAAAAAGCCTGTTATATATCTAAAGCTTAAAATAAATACTATACTTATATAAATGTAAATTATAGTATATTATCTTATATTCTGAGCATATATGATAATACATGGCAGTGTCGTATGTAACATTGCACAACATAAATGTCAGTGAGTTTGTCATTATTAAGTAGAGTTGCTTGTGATTTTAGATAAAAAACTAAAATAATGCCATTTAGTGCATATATTTAAATCTTGAGGAAGAACAATAAACACAAATCTCTCATTTCCATGTAGTTTTAGAACCTTATATATGAAGACAAGCAAATGGCCATGGAATGGGTTATGGCTAGCCAGCACTCACAAAACCCGCTGCCTAAATCCACAATGTAAGAGTAACCGCACTGTGTGCATATATATATATATATATATATATATATATATATATATAGTGTGTAAATAATCAAGACATTTTATATAACATTATCCAATCGATTATAAAATGTTATACCTTACCTTTTGAACTAATACAGATCTAGTAAAGTAGAAGGTTTGATTAGATGGTATAAAAGACCACAATGGACAACTATTTACATTGCCAATTTTCCTAACCAGCCTAGGTTATTCCTATATTTCAAACCTAAATGGATGCACTGAGAGTAAACTCTTTCGGTACAATAATTATATAGCAATGTTTCATGTTAATAAATATGTCATGTACAGATGTTTTCAATGGTTTAAATATCTTGAAAAATGATGCCAGATATTAAATCTATAAAATGTGCAACTGGAATGAGTTCAGTTGTTAAAGAGCCTATGACTTCAGTCTAATAAAATCCAGTGAAAACGTCTGGCACCTGTATAAGATCACCATGAGTATACTTACAATGCAACACAGAAACAATCTGATTTACAGCTCTCCTTCAGGATACATTACACTAAACACTCTTTTTAGACATTATTTTTGGGTAATTATTGAATATCAAGCCTTGCAAATAGGTAGCATTTTTATTATTAACAACATGTTTTAATACATTGTGTTCTTTCTCATTAGCGTCTGCATTTGAGTGCACATTTACACCTTCGTGAATTTACACCATGTTCGCATGACAATGGAATATTATTAAGATATTTCCATTGCTGTCACTTAGGTTTACTTGTCCACACATTTACTTGTCCACACATTTACTTGTCTACACAAACTGGAAATTACAAGTGAAAGTGATGTTAGTTCCACTGCACAAATTAAGAAAACCAAGATAAATATCAAGAAAACACCACAAATAAACACTATCAATAAGCCACTATAAATTCGCTATACTTTTTTGGGTACAGAAAATGAATAACTATGATGGATATAACCCTGTACAGAGTTAATAATGGATGGATGGATGGAGAAAACAAATGAATGGATTTTCGAACATGTTCTGTTAACAAATATGTTTTATCTGAGAAAGTGGAATCTTCTTATCTCTGAAGAAGATTAGTGCATGCTTAGTGAAGCTCTACAATATAAATTAACGACTACAATGCATGCTTTATTTAACAAAAATAATATTATTCTTGAATGAGCTATAACGGAACTTTCTTAGCTCTGCTCATATATTCTGAAAAATTAGGAAGGCGAACATGCCTCGGCTGATGCTTATCAAATGAGTGAAATAGAGCTGCCTACATTTTTCCCTGAGGAATTAAAGTGCAGTTTAAAGTGTTTTCTGGAACATACTCTGATTGATATCCAGAGACATCAAAAGATTTTGCTATATTTGACATTTTTATCTTTTGGTGATATTAAATGAGACGCATCATCATGTTCTTATAATATCTAAAGCCTCTGAACAAACACCCCCACCCCACCCTGGGTCATGACTTATTACACTGTTGTATTTGCACTCAGGTTGTTGAGTGTGTGTGTGTTAACATCTTAAAGAGAAGCCACAGAGAAGTGTAAAAACAGCCAAACTGGTTTACTGAGACAACATTTATACAGTTCCATATTTCCCTCCATAAATACCAATGGTCCCACTGAGCACAACTGTGCAGCCAATCATCCCAAAGCAATTACAGTGTATGGCACGAGAGCATTTGCTCAGGTGTATTTTAACACATCTAAACTCTAAAATGATGCCCTTTGAATAAAATAAATTCTTATTGTGCAATGATCTCTAACTCTATAAATGTTAATTCCTGGGTGGGGCGATTCAGGAAATTACTTGTGGAGCTTGCATGCTCATCCTGTGTTTGCGCATGTTTTCTCAGAGTGCTCCGGTTTTCTTCCACATTCCAAATATATGCATGTTAGGATAGATGGTGTCTCTAAAGCCCTTAGTGTGTGAATGTGTGTGACCTATGATGAAGTGGTGCCCTGTCTTCCCATTGCCGTGACCCTGTGTAGAAGCAGATAATGGATGGAACCTTAGGACCACTAATTAACTTATGAAGATACAATTATATTGCTTGTTCCTATAGGAATTACAATGAACTGTAGAAGCATTTTTTAACTTAACAGTTTTCCTGGCTGCATGGGAAAAAATGACATAAGATAACAATAGAAAGCATTATTTATAATAAAGATGGCTTAGTCAATATGTTTCTGTTTGCCCATAGCTACATTTCCACTAAATCAGCTCAGGTTCTTGAACCTGTTCCATTCAGGCTTCTCTAGTGAACTAGCTCATTTTTCCAGTAATTATGAGTAAAACCAATATAAATCATTAACACAGAAATTGGCACAATAAAAAACAGATGGCAGAAATTATTGTTGCTTTTGTTATGTTATTAAAGGTATTCGGTTTTATAAAAAGACAAGCATGGACCATAAACTATTATTAAACGATTACATAGAAGACTACTCTACAAAATGACTAGTATGTAAATTTTTATGCTTTTTTTAAATTAAGGAATGATTTTCATTAGCAGTGCTATTCTGACTTCCCAAAATATTACCCCCTGCACCTACTAGACTACATAATTACATGCAACACAGCACAGTGGAGCAGGTTCCATGCACCTGTTTACTGTATTACTGATTTGAAAAGCAAAACCTACACTTTTAATTCCAAATACAGCATTTGTTCAATCATTCATCCATTTTCTATACCTGCTTAATGCCTAGTTTTAGAGTCACGGGGCGCAAGGGCAGGAACAACACTAGACAGGGCACCAATCTATCGTAGGGCACACACAAACTCAATCACGGGAAATTTAGAGACACCAAATAACCTATTATGCATGTCTTTTGAATGCAGGAGGAAACCAGAGTACCCCAAGAAAACCCGCCCAAACACGGGGAGACCATGCAAACTCCACACAGAAATTTCCTGAGTCGCCCCACCCGGGGATCAAACCTAGGATCTTCTTGTTGTGAGGCCACATCACTATACACTGCACCACCAAGCACCCTTCCAAATACAGCAACCTTTTGTAAATTTAATGGCACAAGTCAGGGAATATATTTGTAAACATAAAGACTACAAATTAAGCGGTGTTTCATTGTATAATCAGTGCAGCAGGGAAAGCCGAGGGAATTCCCATTGGGATAGAGGAGTATTAGACTAATTGTTATGTGCTAACAGCATTACACATACAAAGTAATAATGCTCACTGACAACACACATACACACACACAAAATCCAAATGGCCTACTTAGACCTGGCACCCAGCAGTTCTGTAATCATGAGCAAATGGATCCACCAACTATTACAGCACAGCCCCCCACACACACACACACTCTCAGACACACACAGTCTTGTAATGCGACTAAAGTAATGTCCAAATAAAATCCCCAAACCACTGAGTAGAATGGTTATAATTTTCATAAACCAGAGATGAATAGGGGTGCGATAAATATGAAGTAAATAGAGTCAAAGGGTCTGATTGCAATAGCAAAAACATGGATGAAATTGCTTGATGAGAACACATAGAAAAGTGATGTAGAGAACTGTAGAGTCCTCATTTTGAAGGGTCAAAACCAGAGCTGGTGATCAGAAAGATATTAGTACACACACACACACACACAGCATGGGTAGAAACCTGGAGTCTGTGAGTTTATTGAGTTTATTGGCAAGGTTAGCATTCTTTCATTTAACACACACAAGCTATTCTTCAGTCGAATGCTTTGTCACGTTCCACAAGACACTGATCGATTACAGATGCCTGACGATGTTGCCTAGTAACTTAGACAGCCCACTAACATGTAAAGGTAAACATCCCATAATAATAATCAACAAGAAAGATTTACATATGACTCATTTTAAATAAATATTATTCAATATTATCAAAATATATTGAGTGTTTATGATAAAGAATAGAACATCTATAAAACCCAGAGTATGAATTAATAGTGTTTTTTTTGGAATGGGTCTGTATATATGAGTAGACAATATAACAGGTTGTTCAGTTTTGTTAAATTATGTTGTATCAAATTACTGTCAGATTACAGAACAAAATACTTACCAGCTATGTCACAGCACCTAAAAACCTTTCAAGAACAGCCATGGTCTTCTGAAAATACTGTAATGTCTTGTCAGTAGATAAAAATGTATTTTGTGAAAAAAGCCAGTGTTCATTGTCATTTTAGCACTTTACTAATTTGCTTTAGGTTAAAGAAACTTCAATAAAGTTTAATATTCAATTTAACTGTATTTTTTTTAAACTAAAGTTTTACTTAATAAAAACAACCCAACTTCATTCATTTGCAAATGAACACTTCATATCATAAGCATATATCCTTTTTCTTTCGGCCTTTCCTTTTATCAGGGTCGCCACAGCGAGTCAATCTTTTCCACCTCACTCGGTCTTTAGCATCTTCTGTGTTCACACAAACTACCTGCATGTCTACATTGACCATATCCATATATTTCCTCTTTGGACTTCCTTTCTGCCTCCTGCCTGGCAGCTCCATTTCTAACATCCTCCTACCAATATATCCACTGTCCCTCCTCTGCACATGTCCA
>JAOUQT010039940.1:0-10878 GCA_025769995.1 Xyliphius kryptos
TATATTTATCAGCCCCACTGATCATAAGGATGGACTTTGAAGTTGAACAGTTCCATTCTGTAGTCTACCTGTTTCTCTACATACTCTGTTAGTCCCTTTACTCTGTTCTCTGATGATCAGGACCATGGACAGAGCAGGTATTATTGGGGTGGTGGATAATTCTCAGTACTGCAGTGATACTGACATGGTGATTCAGGTATATGTCACATTATTACACCTTGCTCCACCTTGTGGATGTAGAATAAGAAACTGTAGGTCATCGGTTGCTGCATAGTTTGTGTTCTTCATCCTATAATCCTCCATCAGTCATACAGGATGCTGCAGACATGATGATGGAGGAGGGAGGTCTCCAGTTCATGTTTATTTTTAGTCCATCGTTGTTTGAGAATCATCCACCACCCTAATAATACCTGCTCTGTGGAGGTCATGATCAACAGAGAGCAGAGTAAAGAAGACTAGCAGAGCAATATTAAACATATTATGCACATAAATCTTTTTAACTGTAATATTATCTTTGTTTAATAAGTAGCTCCAGCTCTCATGGAAGCAGAACCTGACTGAGGTCCACATTCCCGCAGGAATCATAATATAAATATCATCATTAAACGCTAGAGTGAGCGTCACATTAAACACTGCCTCTCCTGATTACAGATGATCAGAGCCTCACCGCGCAGTTCTGAAACTGAGACCAGGTTCGTAACACAACACCGCACTTCCTCCCTTCCGACAAAGTAATGATGAATTAAGCAAAACTTGATTCAGTCATTAATGAAATATCAATAATCAAATAAAAAGTCAAGCTGATGATGGTGATTTAAAACCCGTCCTCATGTAGAGTGTGTGTGGAGCTGTGGCCTAGTTAGTGTGTTTCACTACCTGCTAAAAAATACAGCTGTTTGGACGTGGGGTCCTGCATTCGTTTGGTTTAATTCTCGCAGCATTTGCAGAAGTAAGTCTGAAACGTATTCGAACAACCAGGTTAGCCCCTCAAAGGATTCATAGATGCCAACCTTATCAATCTATCAATAGATCCAAACATTTATCCCGTTCAAATTATATTCTCAAAGCAGCGTTACAATGTTCTTCAATTATAGGAGCAATTATAGATAGAGGTAATTTAGAGCAGCCAATTCACCTTGAATCCATGTTTTCGGACTGTGGGAGGAAACCCACGTGGATTTGGTGAGAGGGATTTTAACCGGGTTTTTAACAGTACAAGTCTCCAATTTTATACTAAAAGAAATGTAATACGCCCACCAAGCAAGATTTCCCGAGGTGCCAGATTGGTAGGCAACTTGGTTCTCAACCTTAAAACACAATAGTAGAAAATGACTGTTTCTGCACTAAATATTTATATAATCTTGTTTTGTTTGTGACCCAAATGTCCAAAGTACTGTTTAATATTCAGGTGCCTGAATGGTGTATTTAAGATCAAGCATTCTCCTTTAATGCTGCACCAATTCAGAACTTTTTTGTCTGAGACCAAAAACATTTTTAAAATAACACAATGATCGTTATTACTTTTCATCAAGTTTGAACCATTCAATAATGTTACTTTCTCTTTGTGTGTGAATCAGGTAAACGCTATGATGAGAAAGTGGATGTCTTTTCCTTCGGCATTGTCCTCTGTGAGGTGGGTGTCCAGCGTTACACAGTTTTTCTTTTTTAATTTTTAATGTAGAGCCCCTGTCACAGTATCACATTATCACAAATGGATTTATATGAATTCCATGTAAAAATCAAAACCCTGCCTGGTGTGTTCATTTGCATTCCTTATATTCATTCCCTCTTGTTATTTTAACAGATCATCGGGCAGGTGTACGCCGATCCAGAGTGCCTGCCTCGCACGCTGGACTATGGCCTTAACGTGGGCAAGTTTACAGAGAAGTTTTTGCCAGAAGATTGTCCACCGGCGTTTTTTCCGCTGGCAGTCGCCTGCTGTGATCTGACTCCTGAAAGTCGGTGAGTGAAGCCCAAATGTGATGGCTGGATGCACGCTGATGACATGATTGTTCATGTTGCTCACACAGAGTCTTTTGTTTTGACTTTACTAACAAACTAAGATGTAAAAAAGTGATAAAGGAAAAGCAGGTTTGCCTTTAACAACTGAAGTCTGAAGTACAATCATCAAAAACATTAAAATATTCATCTCTTCATAACATGCGCCATGACACAATGATCTCTCTAGTCTGGCCTATTAAAACTTTTTAGCCGAATGGTTGAAAATTTGAAAATGATAAAAACGAAATAAACCTAAAATTTGCAATGTTATTAACATATTGCAAGTTTTTTTGTTTTATTTCAAAATTTTGTATAGTACAGGATGGCCCACAAAACAACAGCGCACCTTATATCTCATATATCTATAACAATAAATGCCAAAGCCCTCACTGACTTATCATTAATTCTCCAACTTTCCAAGTACCTACAGGGTTGAAATTTTGCATCGTGAGTCCCCATCATGTCCTTTAAAAAAAAATGGTACTTCTTACTTTCCTAAATTCACTATTTCAATCAATGTCAAAATAAAACCTAAGACCCCTTTCAGTTTCATCTTGTCTTTCCGAGTACTGACAAGGCTGAGATTAGGCATTGTGATTGCCTACCATGTCCTTGAAAAAATGGGTTCTTGCTTTCCTACATTAAATTGTTTGTTCGCTATCGCCATCAAACACAACATCTCGAATGGGTTGGGGACATCCACATGAGCAGCAGCACCATGTTTTTTTATTAACCACAGAATGCATCTGAATTGACACAGTCTACAACATTAAACCCAGTTGTTTACCTTTTTTTCAAATCCACCTGCTGAATTTGCACAGTGCTGGTATATGGGCTCATTCCACAGTATTTGAATGAAGGTTGCAAAACAGTATTCTAATTCTCTTTGTCTCCTCCTCCCTGCACAGGCCGGCCTTCCAAAAACTGGAGGATTGTTTTGAAGCCTTGGCTCTAAACCTGGAGCTCAGGATCCCTCTACCGGCAGAACTCGACGAGCTGCAGCACAAACTTTGGAAAACTCTTGGGCCAAAGTGTGCTGATCCCGCCTCAAACTCCAGTCCCAGCACTCGGTCTCCAGTGCACTCCACTTTGGAAAGCGAGACTACGTAGCCAAGAATGGAGCTTTTTCTAGTTTGTCCTCAAACAGCTTTGCACTTAGACCACAGGATGTAGTGACCAAACGTAAAGATGGGTAAGGTTGTGGGTCATTATTACCTACATGGACACGTTTACATGAGTAGAGCTGCTGAATTCCCTGTGCATGATGTACAAACTGTGCAGGTACATCTTGACCTCTTAAACATGATGATATGTAGAATCAAGCACAGTTTTAGGCAGAATGAGGGAACAGTCACATTTCAGTCGAGATATTTTCTTATTTTTTTGAGGGTAAGGTTTTTTCCTTACGTATCGAATATGATTTTAGAGTACTTGGGATTTTTGTGCCACGTCTTCCGGAGTGCCTGTAAATATATGGCATCATGAGGAATCTCTAACGTGAATGTCTTCCAAATGACCTACAGCTGCTAAGATTCAGAGTAGCTCGAGAAGTCTTACCATGGCTTTGGTTGAGTATCTGTGAGCTTGTGTGTTCTGTGGATTAAAGGAACACTACAGTGTTTAGTCTTCACTCTCTTGTATAAGGATTACCACAAACAATTTCTTTGAATAGCGCCATTTTGAACAGAACAATGCCGTACTCGGGCCTTGCAATGGGATTTTCAGACAGGTATTGACAGTGTGATTTAAAAAGAAACCTGTACAATAGAAATTTGTTTTTAAGATCTGTCCAGAGCAGAATAAGCTGAGAAATCTTAACAAATCTGTTTCTGTTTAGAGAGTTCCATTGTGGTATTGAGTGATCACTAATCACCTTGTTCATTCTAAAATAGCTTTTGAAGTTTTTCCAATATTTTATTTAGGATATTATGAATATTCGCTCAGATAATTTGTAATTTGATAACTAGGCTTAAATTAACCCACCTTAATATTTTTATTACCGTTAATATAGATTTTCTGGATGGGAGTGAAAAGTGCTAAAGTACACCCTAATTTAAAAGGATGACATTTCACCAAGGGTCGTGATTTTACAGTCATTTTTAAGCAGAAATCATTAAAATGCACATTTGTGTCATGAAAGCTGATGATCTTTATATACTGAAGGATAAAGCAGCTCGTCTTCTTAAATAAAACAAAATCAGCATAATAGCCACTGAACACCACATTTTAATAAAAAGCAAGCAGGCAGCAGAAAGATGCAACATTAAGCTCACAGATAAACCTTATGATTTTATAGGGTTCGGTGGTGCTGTAAATGTTAACAGTACTTATGTAACCTGTTATACTGTCTTATTATATAATATTTATGTAGTCTTCTGAGGTAAATTATTATCAATATATGTATAGATTCTTCTGTAGTGTACATTTTTTATATAGTTGAGTCTGGTAATGTTTTTTTTTTTTTTTTAAATCCGTAGCTTAGAAACCCATAGAAATAAAAAAGAAAGCATATGAACAGTTTTAGAAAGTGGCGAATGAGGGTGTACTGTACAAATATCACCATTAAATAATAATACAACATTAAAGTTAAACCCAGCTTAGTCTATTATTTGGTAAAGTATGCTTTAGACTATTTAAATTAAAAAAATATTTGATGGCTGAAATCAACAACTCAAATTCTACACAGAGATCTTGGCTGTGGTAATTGCTACTGATCACTTTAAAAATGCTGGAGTATTCATGCAAATGGAATATATATCTTATGCTGAAAAGACTGTTAACCACTTAAATAAACGTGTAGCATTTTTTTAAAAAAACAATCCTGTTGGCTGGTCGATCTTTTAAAGTGTGTTTACATCGATTGCTGTGAGCAGCTCTTAGCATGGATGCTGGTCTTGCTAATAAGACTGAAGGTGAGAGCTGGTCGTCTTTGTCTCCCCCTGGTGGTTGGTTATGTCGTGTAATAAACTACCTGTTAACCTTTAAAACCCGTTTGTTACCAAGTGTTTGATTTGATGGAGAACTTAACACTTTATTCCTCTTTAGTGGTGACGCGTCTTCGTTTAATTGTACAGGTTTTTATGGAGAATTAATGTAGGAATCACTAAACCAGCCGAGATTAGCAATGATCACGTTAAAAGCACAGATGCACAACTTTAACTGGAGTTAGTTCTTTGATCAAATTAAGTGTAAGAATTGTAAAAAAAAAAGTTTCAAGGTTATTTGTGTAGTTATTGGGTTTGTTTATTGTTAAATTTTGTAGAATGTGAATTTTTTTTTTCCCAGCGTCGTTCTTTTAAGGTACTGATGTCTGTGAACACCACTTGCTGTTTGTTACTTTTGTGTTTCTGACACTGTTTCATAAATAAATGTTACATGATGTGGAATTATGCTTGTTGCATTTCTTTATTTCCTCCACAGCAAGCTTTTGGTTTTTACATTTTTCTCTCCTGTTGTTTTATATTAAAATGTTGTTTATCATTTGCTCTTTTGTATCAAACACAAGGGCTCTATAGGAAAAAAAAGTTACACTTGCTTAATTTTTCCAGGAGATGCTCCACATTATGTACTTTTAAACTTTATGGGTTCTAATAATGGTGAGAGCAGGACTGTACAAGGCTAAAATTTGGCACCATGATTACCTGCCATGTCTTTGGAAAAATGCGTTCCAACTTTCCTAGGAAAAATTGTTTATTCGCTATCACCATTGAACGCCACACCTCAGATGGATTGGGGTCTTTGCGACTATTTAATTGCCACAAACCTCACTCTATAATAATGTGTTCATTTAAAATATATAAGCAGGAATGCCATCAGTCATTCAAAAACAATTGCGTTTTCAAGTTAATTTATTTATGAAACGTTTTTTTTTTTTTTACAACATAGTGTTGTCACAAAGCAGCTTTACGGTGCTATGAGCCTGAAGCCCCAAAGAGCAAGCTCAAGCAGCAGTGGTAAGAAAAACCTTTTTTTTAAGGAAGAAACCTTTAGAGGACCTAGGATCAGTGGGGCAGCATCAACAGTGTAGGACAGCTATGTACAGATTGTTTAGAGATGAGTTGTCATTGAAAAAATTATATAAACTAAATAAGTCCACTGAAGCCATCCTCCAGGACTGCAAGTTATATAAATACATATATATTAAAGCAATAAGGCACTCGAGGTTGTGCATTATTGTGAATAAACCAGTTGTGCCTAATTACATATCTTCCCGTGGTTTATTTACAATAATGCACAGCCTCGAGTGGCTTATTGCTTTCAGAAAACGGTTACCAACACACTATAATAATAAAGTGGGATTCATCAATGGTTAACTGAAAGCAAAATCGCCAATAAAGGAGCCAGGAGCAATAAAGGTTGAGGGCCTTGCTCAAGGACCCACATTGGTAACTTCAGTGGACCTGGGATTTGAACTCCCAACATTTTGATTGACAGTCCAACACCCTATCCGCTGAGCTACCACTCCCCTTATTTATGAAATTTATGAAACACTTCGGAAAAAAACTATTTCATATTGTGCATATATACAAAAGTAAAGGGGTCTGAGGTGTGAGTTATTGTGAATAATGTCACACCAGACCAGTGGCTAAGACAATTAGAATTAAGGACCGAAATGACCCACTTTATAAATATATATATATATATTTAGGATCCTGCAGAGGTTATATACGCTTTACAACCAACAAAAAGCTCCATAAGATGCCTCACCACCTCTTCATGTGTCAAACAGCAACATCAGTGATTAATGCGATTGTGCGCAGTGGAAACGTTAGAAAGTTTTGTTTAGTTTTTTTTTAAATTTTACTTTTTTCTATGAGTTTTCACCCCAATAAACACAAAGTAGTGACCAATTTAATGTAAGTAAACATTTTTTATTTTCGTTTTCTCATAGCAGTAAAAATCTGCCAAATATTTCAATGCATGTATTAAAAGTCTACACAGGTACATAAAGAAAAAAAAAACAGAATATAAAGTCTAATCCAGACTGTAGCTCATACAAACCACGTCTGGGAGTCCAGCGTTTCATCCTTATTCCTCTGACTGAAAAAAAGCTTTTAGTTTTCAAACAATATCAAAGCGTTATTATTCAATAGTCTGAGGGAAATGTCCAGATGAAAAACTGGCTTTGTTTTAATTTTCATTGTTTTCAAAATGAGATGTCAGTAACCAGCTTCAGGCTAAAAGTTAAAATCTCATGTGGATCCTGATATAAGAGCTGAGGGTTGGTGCAGACATGAATATTGCGATCATGAAACATCGTAAAAACAGATGATCATAATAAAACAAAACAAACGCAACATTTTTATAAGAACAATCATATCCAGAAGCAACTGATTGTGCATTTACACTAACGTCACATAATTAGGAACGTAATCACGGTGAATGTTTAAATTGTCGCAACAGTGAAGTGTCTCCTATTCTGCTAATACAGCATCTGCAGTTATACCACAGAGTCCGCTTCTCCAAACTGTCCTTAACATGCAGTTTCTCAAAAGCCCTGATTAATACTTTTGTTTTATCCAATTCGTAATGTCGGAAGTCTCAAACTAAATTGACAAATTTCTACACACGTGGAACCGAATTTTTCGAGGCACCAAAGTTTTTAAGATGAACAGTTTATTTGCTGCTTACACATATAAACCTTGATTCTAATGCTGTATGCAGAAAGCATTGTGCCATCAAGTGGTGTAACAATCCATCAATCTGAATAAATGCCCGCACTGACATAAAAAAACGGATCAGATGACACAATCCTGGATTCATGGAGGTTTCACACCTGAGCCACACAAATCATGATTCTGCTCAGTGCACTCCTACACTGTAGGTGGCAGTATAAGCAACTTTTTCCCATCAGAACAGTGTGGTATGGTAAATGTACCATTACATATTTACTGAATAAACATAAAATGTTACCACAAGATGATCATTCTTAGTGAAAATTGCTCTAACTAATTAAACTACTTAATGTAACTTTAAAATCCTGCTCTTGATGTAATGAAAATGTCTAGAACAATAATGTTTACTGGTTACGACATCCAACTGGCTGTATGCCAGCGTTTAGTCAAATGGACCAGATTTTATTTCTGTTGAAAACGATGAGTCCTACAATCGCAAGTCCGTGTTCAGCAGGACTGTTCAGACGCCTGAATATGGCAACCCACCAAAATGCATCTCACAGCTGAAAGGATACAAGTAGAAGTTTTCCCAAATGGATATTAGAGCCAATAAACCAAAAAATCACAATGATCTAAATAGGACATGGATTAAGAGCTAGGTGGGCGTGTCCTTCTGTAGTGTATGCATTTCCACAGACATTCACCTTCCAGCTATCACACACTGAGGCGGTGTTGGCTGTCCAAGACCTGAATACTAGATCTTAAAAATTGCTGCTGATTAAAAACAAGTTTCTGAGATCTCAGCTTCACTTACATGTAGAATTCAGATCCACCAGAAAGTTAAAGGTTCTTTAGCACTTAAATCTCACAGTGAGGCCATTATTTCTGCTCACACATGCTTCTGTTATACTAACAGGCAAAACGGGGTTAGAACATCTGCAACATCACCAGAACATTCTGAATTCTGTTAATACAACCAGCATCGGTTCAAACAAGTGCATAACACTTTTTAAAAGTTTCTCATGCCAAAGTAGTGCACGGCTCGATAAAGTTCTTTAGCAGACCTGTTATTATAAACATGACTCGAGGAATGACATGCACCATGTCCTCGATCACTGTCGTATCAGACCCTCTACTCCTCAACAAGACTTCAGTTGAGGAGATGAGGATGTAGTCTTTCTCTAAAGAGAAGCGCTTTTGTTATTTCACAACAAAATAGCTTAAAAGTTTCCAGCCCTCAGGCTCCAGGGGTTCCCGCTGAGTCCGTGAGGAGGTTGCTTCCTTCTCCGTTGCACTGTGGGCCCGTGGGTTCAGCCGGTTCAGCTGCAACGACGATGGTGTTCTCATCCACCAGCTCGCAGGTGGGGTTGGCAAAAGCAGAGAGTGGCAAAGTGATGCGGTGCATCTCACGCTCATACACACGCTGCTCATGATGTTTCTTCAGATCTCGACCCCTGAACAGGACATGAGTTTAGGTTACTTAACAAAATATTTCACTTATGATTAACACAGTGCATAGTTTAATTTCAGGGCGGCACACTGACTTTAACATGTTCGCCTCTCAGTACTGGGGATTTATGGTCCGAATCTCGAGCTGGGTGGAGTTTCAATGTTCTTCCCGTGTCCGCGTGGGTTTCCTCCCACAGTCCAAAAATACAGATTCAAGGTCAATTGACTGCTCCAAATTTCACCATATTGTCTGTGTGTGGGAGTGAGTGTGTGTCCAGCAATAGATTGGTGTACTGTCCTGGGTGTATTTGCCCAGCACCCAAGATGTTCTACCTTGGATGGGCATGGGGATCCTTGTAGAGGAATAAGTGGAAGATAATGAATAAATGAACGAATTTTAATTTCTTAAGCCAAGGTTGGTGTTGTTTATATCCCTTACCACCAGGTGGCTGCATGAGGCCATTTATTAATAAGTCAGCAGCTCCATTCAGAGTTTGGCGAAAGAGCAGCATTACAGCTAATAACAGATTAAAGCTTAATTTTTTAAATAAGTTGTATGTTTTCTATAATAATGTAAAATTAAAACCTACAAAAGTGTAATTTAGACCTAAAAGGTTTTACTAAACAATAAACCAATTAATTAGCAAAACTACAAAACCTGCTGATTATAATACAGGAGTTCAACCCTCTGTAGAGCATGTTCCATCCTGTGTACATCTTTCAGACATGCTCATTTGTCTATGATGTTTAGATTTGAAGACAGGTTTTTGTGGGTTTGTGTGTGTGTGTGTGTGTGTGTGTGTGTGTGTGTGTGTGTGTGTGTGTGTGTGTGTGTGTGTATTTATATACTTACCGTTTGTAGAAGTAACCCAGAGTGATTCCCACTCCAAGTACGATAATGATGGCCATCATGACAATAGCAATGACATAACCTGAAACAAAACGCAAAAAACAATGAGGTTAAGAAATCCTGAGGAACATCTGCATTTGTCTTTAAAAGGACAAAATTGTTAGAACACCTCGGTTAATAAAAGAAAAACCCACAATGGTCACAGAAATAACTTGACAACTTGAATCAGACAAACGTGAAAATGAACATATAAATGTTAGACATTGCTTTTCAACAATGCTTCAACAGAATTATTTTAAAATGTAAACTCATTAAAAAGGCCTGGATAGAAATGATGGTACCCTTAACTTAATATTTTGTTTCACAACATTTTCCTTGAGTTTGAAGTTAACCTTTAATATCTTTAAAACTTTTTCTGCTTCACCATATGTAAACATAGAGCTGATGTGCCTAGGCAAAAAGTTCTATTTTCATCTTATCTGTCCATTGGACGTTCTCCCAGAGGCTTTGTGGCTTGTCAACATGTGTTCTAGCAAATTCCAGTCTGGCTTTTTAATGGTTTTTTTTCAACAATGGCGTCCACATTGGCTTAAACAATGACAGATGGACTTTGAGCTTCATCTTCAATTTCTGTAGAACTTTCACTGGGCTCTGATGTTACCATTCGTATTATCCATCTCTTTAATTTGTCATCAATTCTTCCTGTGGCCATGTCCAGGGAGGTTGGCTACAGTCCCATGGATTTTAAATTTCTGTAGAATATGTGCAACTGTAATTACAGGAACATGAAGCTGGTTGGAGATGGTCTTATAAACTTTACCTTTAAAATGCTTTTTCTATAATTTTTTTTCTAATCTCCTGAGACAACTCTTTACTTCGATTCTTCTGGTCCATCTTAAGTTTGGTACACACCATGTTACCAAACAGCACAGTGATGACCTGTAGCCCTATATATAACCCCGC
>JAOUQT010039949.1:0-11146 GCA_025769995.1 Xyliphius kryptos
GTGATGGTCCTGAACTATAAAGAACGAAGAACCAATAGAGGACTAACAAAACAAAAAAACAGCTAGACTACAGTCTGTAATTGTAAAAGTCCATCTAGTATATGGTAAGTTGAGCAAATTGGGGGTGTGTACAAACTTTTGACTTGTACTGCTGATGTAAAATCCTTTTGGTAAAATGTGCATAACTTAAAAACATTTCTAATACTAAAATATTTGTAAAATGTTTTCAGGTGGGGGTGATGGTGACCCAGTTTCTTCTGCTGGTCCTCCATACGAACAGCGCCTTCCTGTTCGTCGGCACCTGCTTTCTGGGTCTGTTTATTAGCAGCATTTACCCGTGCATGCTGGCATTTACAGAGGACATCTTAAATTACAAAGGTATTTCGAGGCGTGGCAGGCTTTCTGTGAAGCATTTTAAACAATGGTTTGTGGTGTTATTCAAACCTGAAAATAGTAACCTGGTGTATACAGAGGGTTAAGCTCAAGGATGCGAGAACACAATGTGGCGCTCTTTAAAACCGGTCCGTCCTGTTCAGCGGCTCAGGAAAAGCATGCGACGCCGTTTAGATCTGATCTGCGCCGAGAGACTGACAGCTTGTTAATTCATGATTCATCTCGCCGGGCCTGATCTAGACGCTGTACGGCGAGCTCGCTGGCTCGATCCATATTCAAGTAAATGATAATTGATCTCTTCAGGGTCTGTTGGAAGGGCTGAGGAATTAGCGGAGGCTCTCCACAGCTAAAATTTCAAATACATTAATAAGCTTCTGAATGCAGGCCCAATAAGTTGAGCGCAGTGAATAATCTTATGATCCACCGGAGGAAAATTAAAGCAGCGTTCCTTCATTCTCGACGGCTTCGGCACATTCCGTCTCCGTCCAATTAATCTAAACCCTCTTCTATTAAATGTGACGTCATTCTGCTTCAATTGTGGAACTTTGCACCAAGTCTCAACTGAAATCTACAAGAATTTTGCACAGGCTTCTAAAATAATGGGAGAATGTAGATCTTATATATGCAGAAACTCTACAGTTTTTAGAGAAAAATTCTATACTTCTAAATGCCAAAGCCCTCACCGACTCTCTCATCACTAAATCTCCCACCTCCTGAGTTCCTACTAGGCTGCCTTTGGAAAAACGGGTTTCCCGCGTTCCAACATTCAATTGTTCATTCGCTTACACCATCGAACACAACACCTCAGATGGATTAGGGCAGTAGTGTCCAAACTTTTTGCAAAGCGGGCCAAATTTGATAATGTGTGAAGATGCCCAGGGGCCAATAATTCTGACATTTTTTCCACCAAGTTTCCTACGTTAGATTGTTCATTTGCTACTGCTATTAAACGCAACACTTCAGATGGATTGAGGTCTTAGTGAGTACCTACAAAGTTGAAACTTGGCTTCGTCATTCCTTATCTCGTCCTTGGAAAACCCACTGATAAATTCACGGAAATTCACTCTATAATAATACGTTCATTTGGAATATATATAAACTCCAAAGCCATTTCAAAACTTTCAAGTACCGGTGTTCCGCTAATCAGATTTAGTGGTTAGCACGTTTTACCTTGCACTCTGGGGACCCAATCTTGAATCTTTGAATCCCAATCTTTGTGGGGTTTGGGATATTTGATCTTAGTTACGCAGAAAATCTGTGCTTTCCATAGGCATCAGACTTTTAAGCAGCACTGTTGTCATGAGCCGTTGAACGTGTCAAACTGGAATGTTATCTCTGTGCTTTCGCCATGGAGTTGGGTTTAAATAATGCAAGTAATGAGTGACACTTAAATGTAAACAAATTAACTGATCATGGCTGTCTGTCTGTTTCATCTCTAAGGTTGTGCCACTACAGTCCTGGTGACCTCTGCTGGATTGGGGGAGATGCTGCTGCAGCTTCTCGTAGGATCGGTAAGGACATGGCTTTACATTGTGTCTCTGTAATGTGAAAATGTGATTCCATTGTAGTTCACTAAAATACAGGCATTCCTTTCAGCATTAAGATGGTTCATGCTCAAGAGTTAACTGTAGGGTTGACTGTAGGGATGAGACAATTTATTGTCTAAGAAACAATGAGCAATAAAGCTTGAAAGAGATGTAACTGTACTCCACTACCAGCCGTTCCTTACACCTCTTATTTGTAATATATTCACAGTGATGAAGAACTTCTGGTGTCTTAATTCTTTTATTAACGCTTAAAAACACTATAATTTAAAAAATAAATCATTACAGGCTAAAAGCAAAATCATTAATAAACTAGCCTTCCATCATGTAATCGAAGTCGGGTTTTTAAAATGAACACTGATCGCTTGAGTAACAAGTTTCCGGTTTCTTTAACAATGAAATATTGCCATCTAGTGGACAAATTAAAGAAAGTGGTTTATGAAAACCATCTGTAAAGTAATATATTTTTCAAAAAGGGTAGTTCCCGTTCTTAAATCTGATTGGGTGAGCCTCTTGTCTAGCCGTGACATTATTCACAATAACCCACACCTTTGACCACTTCACATTCGTATAAATGTGCAATCTAAATTGTTCTCCCAAACTTTTTCAAAACTGTTCTGTAATTTGACCACTAGAGGGCAATATTTGCTTGTTAAAGAAACCAGAAATCTTTTCCTTGCATCAGGGTTCATTTGGAAAAAATGGACTTGATTATGTTAAGGAAGGAGAGTTTATAAGCGATTATGCTTTGTCAACACGTTTATGAATCAAACTTTGTTTTTCTTATTCTGGTGTGTTGGTAACCATTTTATAAAAGCAATAAGGCACTCCAGGTTATGCATTGTTGTGAATAAACGGCGGGAAAAGGTGTAACAGCACTCCGCTTGCACATCATGCCTAAAAACGCCTCTTTCCCGTGGTTTATTAATATGAATGTGAAGCGCTCAGCCAATCAGATTCAAGGTCCGGAACTACCCGTTTTATCATGATTAGTCGATTATTTCAATTATTATGCAGTTATTAATGTGTCTGCTAAATTATAGCACAAAATATGAAATTGTGTTGTGAACATTACAGTAAAGGGAAACCTTTCTGTACTTTAAAGGACATTTTTGCAGATTCATTAAAAAGAACACTAGGGTTTTTTTTTCCTGTATAGACAAAGTAAACAGACACAGGTGACTCAAGTTTTACTTTATTTTTGTTTCATGCGCGTTGCGACATTTGGTCTAAAGATCCAGCTATGCATTTTTCCAATAAATGTCATCGTGAGTATGTTGAGGTGATCTATAAATTAATTTCACCCTTTTAATTGTGGTTGATTGCAAATATCGCCTCATCCCTGTTTTACTGCCTCATGCACAAGGACCAATAAACCGGTCTGAAGTCATCTACTATATTGTAAGGTGAGACCTGCGATGCTGTGCAACTTAGAGACGGTAACGCTGACCAGACCGCAGGCGAAGGAGCTGGAGGTAGCAGACCCCTAAAAAACAAAAATAACATCAGCCAGGTGGGAGGAGTCTGAACAGTAGCTGCTGATGCCAATTCAAAACAGGCTTCCAAATGAACATCTGTGAGAGAGGACTGATAACTGGACTTCATTATTTTCATCTGAGGAAAAACCTGATTCACATAATTTGATCCAAAAAATGCCGTAAATATGTGGCACGTTTAATGTTTGGCTAGTTTTCTTCAGCCAGCAAGCTCCAAAAACTGTTCAACATAGGCGCTTGACTTCATTTGAATGTCAATTTGCAGGACTAAAACGTATTTTTCCGAGGCAGATCTGACTTCTGTATGTAGCAGGAGATCTGATGTGACAGTGTGTGCATGCTTCTGATATTGAGCTGTAATAAAAGCATCAACATATTGGGCACGCCCTCTTTACATTTAAATTTATATCTTAATATATTAATATCCAAAGCGACCTACAAATGAGAACACATTACGCTCTTAAGTTTGCAAAGCATTGTAATAATTTAATAATTTATTTTTTTACTTAATCTTAACTCTGTGTGCGGTACAGTGGAGTAGTGGTTAGCATGTTTACCTTTTATCGCTGGGAATCCAGGTTAGAATCCCAATCTGCATGGAGTTTCCATGACTTCCCAATGTCCGCCTGGGTTTTTCTGTTCTCCAGTTTCCTCCCACAGTCTAAAATCATGGCTTTAAGGTAAATCAGCTGCTCTAAATTGCCCCTATATAGTGTGAGTATGTTCCCAGCGATTAGATTGGTGCCCTGTTCTGGATGTATCTGCCCAGCGCCCGACACCTGCTTCCCTAGATGGGCATACCACCACCCCATGAGGCTAGTAAAAATGGAAGAACATGGATGTATAAATTATAATGAATGTTTGTGTGCATTCATTGTGTACATGTCATCAGAAATAAAAAAAAATAACCGTAAAAGTATTATTGTAAAAGTAGATCCATTTGCTAACAGTCATGATGTGACGTGAGCTTTATAAGTGGTTCCTCACACTACAGACCTTGTTCTCTTCAGTCATGTTGACCTTTTTGCTTGTTTTCCTCCTGCAGTTAATCCACACACACAGCAGTTACAGCTTCATGTTGAGTGGCATGATCTTCGGCACTCTGGGCTTCATATTCTTTGTGGTGCTGCTGATAGTTCATCACAGACACAAAAACTCTTTAACAGGTACTGTCTGCATTTCTAATACAGAGCATTCAAAAATATGTGGGATTCTGATTATTTAAGAAGGCTGATGTTTGTGTTTGGTGTCCATCAATAGTCAGGGATTGCAGTAGCCATGGTTACACTTGTTCATCACTTTCTACACCAATCTTATCAGGCTGAAAGTCCTGGTACGATGCAGGAAAGTTGTACGTGGCTGGTTCTTTTAGTGAAGATTCATAGATTTGTCATTTCTCACAGCAAAAAAGTCCCGGGTTCTATTCACAGTGGGACGAATGGTTGCCTGAGTGGGTTTTCTCAGCAGTGTCCCATTTCCTCAACGTTTAAAATCATAAACTGCAGATACTAAATTGCCCGTTAGAGGTTTACCTTCCTAACGCAAGACCCCTCCAATGTCACTCTGAGGTCTTTCCGAGTACCCACAAGGCTGAAATTTGGCATCGTGATTTGCTATCATGTCCTTGGAAAGCCTGAACCTGTTTTTCCTACTTTTGATTGTTCATTCGGTATCGCCATCGAACTCAACACCGTGGATGGATTGGGGTCTTGGCGAGTACCTACAAAGCTGAAACTTGGTTCCATCATTCCTTGTCATGTCCTGGGAAAACCTGTTAATAAATTCACGTAAGAAAGCAACCGCCTGGACACCCTAAATTGCCCCAAATTTCTCTAAAACAGTACGTTCATTTTAACTCTATAAACTTTAATGCCCTCACTCATTTCAAAACACTTGCTTCTCTGTAGTGCAGCACGGCTATTCTGCTTGTCCATAGTAAGATAAACCCTGCAATGTTATGCGGCTTTGAGACAGTGACACTGACCAGAAGGAGCTGGAGTTGGCAGAGATGATGTCATGTGACATAATGACCAAAAAATTACTCCCCTGATTACAACCCTCCTTATCTGTGGGAAGATTTTGGAAGAATATTCTAGACACTGCTGGAATTTTTATTTTAGATTTCAAGACCTAAAGCTCTTAAGTTTGCAGAGCATTCTTTTTTTATTTTGCTTTATCATAATTCTAAAGAGGGAAACACGGTGGCTTAGTGGTTGGCACGTCCACCTAGGTGGAGTTTCCGTGGTTTCTTTGTGTCCACGTGGATTTTCTCCGGGTTCTTTGGTTTTGGAGTCCAAAAAACATGGATTCAGCGTGAATTGGTGGCTCCAAATTGCCTTCTATATAGTTTGTGTGATTGAAAAATAATGGATGGATAATTCTAAAGAATACGTGTGCAATACATAATACATTTCAGCAGGGATTAAAAGAATAAAAGAACGACTATAAAATTGCTAAATTTACTAAGGAATAAATAAAAGCATTCAATCAGGCTCATTTAGGATGACCAGAAGATGTAGATCCATTCAGTCGAACCCATCCACAGCAGTACATGGCCTTTAGTCATGGATGTAAGGTGAACACCAACATTAAAAGTGTAAACTGCAGTTTCTAAATTGGCCACTAGAGGATTACCTATTAGTGCAATTGTGGCACTAGTAAAAAGCCCCGATAAATAGGAGGGTTGCATTAGGAAGGGCATCTGAAATTAGGTCAAATCGAATGTGCTCACTGTGGCGACTTCTAAAGGGGACAAGCTGGAACGTTCAGTGTGGTTTTCTTTAGCAGCAGCTCAGAATACAGAAGTGATTGTCAAGACAGCAGATCAGTATATGATGAGGTTTATGTTTTAGTTTTATGAATTGTTCGTACTGTAATCTAAAGTTTGTTTCTCGACAGTCCCCACCGTCATGCCTGAAGTGGAGAAGCCTGAAGCTCATGCCTTTCAAAAGTGATGCGTGAAGCTGGATCAGAGGAAGATTAAAAGGAAATCATGTACAGTTTGAAATTCTCAAAAGGCTAAACCATGGGGAAAAAAAATCAAAGGCTGGAAGTTCCAGAGCTGAATAGAAACGAAAAAATGATTTTGCATCAAGAGTTAAATGTAAAACTGAACAAGCCCGAGGCTTTGGCTTTCAAATAAACTGTTGTTGGTGATATCGAGTCAACATCTACCACTTCCCTCCTGTTCTGCCACGTCAGATTTGTACGTCTTAAAGACTCCTGTAAATCCTATTTTCAAGGGAAAGCATCTAAACACTGTTACGATCTGATTAATAAATAATTTAAATGAAAAGATGCAGCATTTTGCTCCTTCAATATTTAATGAACCAGGAGAATTGGGTTTGAATATAAAGTCATACTTTAGATTTCTAAATCGGTTTCTTTGGATATAAGAAGATAATCAGACATATTTATCTTTAACAGAATGAAAGTAGTTACGTCTCCGTTTCCTATGGAGTTTATGTAAACGTGTCATTTGACTTAGAAATTACCTGAAGCAACTTTTGAGTGCTATACTAATTAAAACCTCAGGACAGTGAAGTCTGATGGAGCCTCGAGGTGCAGCTTTCCAGGGTACCATTTACGCTACTTATTTGAAACAGTCCGGGGGGTGGGGGGTTGCTTTAAGGGTTTAGGATGCAGAACCCCAACAGTAACATAGAACTAAATCTTTAGAACAGTGGTAGCGGTCTGGTTTTGAATCAGTATGCAGCCTGTATCTTTTAAGATGCAGCCAGTGATGGTATAGAAACACTAAAAATTTTTAATATCGCTAAATATGGACTGTTCTATACACAATCTGTACATGGCTGTCCTACACTCTGATGCTGCCCGGCCGCTCAAGGAGGATGTTTTCCACTGAGCCTTGGTCCTCCCAATGTTTCTTCCTAAAAAAAATAATATATAACATCATAGCAGGGAGTTTTTCTTGCCACTGTCGCTTCGGCATGCTCTTTGGGGGTTTAGGCTTTGAACTCTAAAGCTGCTTTGTGACAACACACTGTTGTAAAAAGTGCTATATAGATAAATGACTTGAACTTCCTGTCCTAACGTTCTGCGCCGGGGCTGGGTATATATGCATGTTTCACTGATGTCACCTACTAATTTTTCTTATTTGGCGAGATCACTTCAATTCCGTCTTTGTTAAGTTTTCGATGTTGTGGGATTTGACACACTTAGTCAGATATATTTGCGGTTGACGTGCAACTCGTAGCATGTGTTGCCTTTAGGCTTAACGTTGCTATTTTAGCCGCTCTTCTGACGTTTCCACTCTACGGGGTCTTTGAGCTTCAGCAGTACGTGTTTCTTTTGTTCTGCAGTCTCTTTGGCCGTTAGTGAATGTTTCTCAGGCATGATACTGCAGCTGCGTAGGGGCTGCTGTGCTATAGCCAATGCTTATAGAGACACACACCAAGCACCTTATATTGTAGACTAGCAAACAACCTGCTGGATCCCGTTGTATTATAAAGAAGAAATTTCAACATGGCGCTCGTTCAGACGACAATCGGTTTTGGTTAGCTCAGGGAAGCGGTGTACCGAATTTCGTGAAGATGACGCAATAAGCAATAAAGTCCAAGGTGGCGAACATTGTTAATGGTTCCGTTACGGGTGGAAACAACCCACAAACCATGACATCCCTGACCCTGTTGGCTCCATTAGGTCAGCATATCCCACTCCTCTAGCTTCCTGCCGCGTTACTTGATCACTTCCATTAACTTTAAACCTGAAGCGGACATGGCTCAACCTGGTTAAGGAACTTTGCTGAATCAGTGTGTATTAATACTGGATACTACATACCTTGGGAGTTTTGGCTGGCAGTCACAAGCTTCATTCTGCCAACATCAACATGATTAAAATGTACATTTAAATAAAAAGAAAATACCTTTATTAAAGCTATGATAAGTATTCGGCCATGTGGTTAGTTAGCCAACCACGCGACTTGAAGATCTCCGCTTCAATTTCCAGTGTATGGATGACAAATTTGTCTGTGTGTAAGTACATTGGGCAAAATAGATCATGTTTACTTTATTAAAACTCTTCTATATCTATATACAATATATAAAGGACTGAGTCCCCAAACCATGGGATACACCCGAAGGAGCCCCAACTCCTTTTGTTTCCTAACATAGCCTCCACTTCATATGAAACAATTCCTTCAATGTTACACAAATTCCTGCATCAGGTAATTGTTTCTTTCAGTCACACATTTCTGGAAAAATATCATTTTTATCAATGTTGCTTTTGAACTTAACAAAATGGCTGTAACATTCATTTGCCAACATTGGCATACCTTCGGTTAGGTATACAGTCTGCTCAACAATACGCTGACTACATAAATGCTTCCGGGGTTTATGGGGGCGAGGCCGAAATAGGACCGACAACAATATACTGGGGAAGGACTTAATTCTGCAGCATATGCTACACTGCATGGCGACTAGTCTATTATTCATTACTTTACACGATGAGCTAATTATTAAAGAGATGAAAAAACAAGACAGAACATCAATCTACCTTGTTTTCTCTGGATCGGATTTTTATTTACAGCTGAGTAAATCATTTACGGTCCATTTCACAGAAATCAGGACTGAAGCTTTACAGAAGGAACAGCTGCATACAAAATTTACAACCCACACATGTCTTCACCAAAAATACAGAAGTGTTGATAGAAACTATTTTATTGTTAGGAGAAAATACTATTTATGGTAGAAAGTATGTGGACACATCACAACCGTGTGCTTGCACAACCTTTTTTTTTTTGTAAACAGTTCTTTATGCTGTCTAAATATCGTTCTCGTAGTTCTGGGGCCTGAGTCACTACACAATGAGGTGCTGATGAAATGCGAGGCGTCACTCATAATATTTCCTGGTAGCAAATAAACTGATTTATTAAAGCAATAAGGTACGAGAGGGCATGCATTATTGTGAATAACTCACGGAAAAGAGGCGTTAGAACCGCCGCGAGGCTAAGTACAGTTACATCTCAATTTGTGATTTATTCACAATATGACACAAACTTGTGTGCTTATTGCTTTTATAAAATGTTTACAAACAAATTATATTAAAAAAAGGTTTCATTCATAAATGCATTTAATAAAAGAAAAATCGCTAATGAACTGGTTTTCAAAATGAACGCAGATTGACTTGAGTAACAGCTTTCTTTAACAATTTAAATACAGTCATCTAGTGGCCAAATTATAGGCCAAAAAATTTATATATATATTTTTTTAAATAAATAAATTTAAATATCAGGAAATTAAAGTATTGTATGTCATGCATTGATATAAATTTAAAGAGTGTGTTCTTGTTAATAATGTCACGGTTCAGTTTCAAGAACCAGAAGTAGCCGTTTTATAAGCCGTATTAAGGCGACTTGACATTGACGAGCACAACATTGCTGTCGTCGAATCCAGAGTGAGTTTGGAACTTGGTTGTGAAGTTTTGTGAAGGCTTCACTTTTATCAGATTTGAGATGTGGAGTAAACTGGAATGATTTTGGTGAGTACATTAAAACCAGCAAAAACCAAATGGATCCCAAACAAAATGTTGCTACAGAACATCTGCACAATAACGAAACATCGACCTGCTCATGAACAATCAGGAAATACAATCTATATTTACATAGATGGGGAAAAGGGTAGAAAAATAAAAGGATTTCAGATGAACTAACCAAAAAACATTGAACCAAATGAATAATCTGCACAAAAATATATATATCAGAACTCACAGATCATTTGAAGTATTTGGATATGAATCCTCCATAAGGAACGATGTAAAGATAAACATACAGGTTGTAAAAGATTCAGACTTATTTTTAAAAAAAGAAAGAAAGAAACCAAGTTCTGTTTTTTTCCAAAACTACAAATACTACTATGATACATTCACATTATGGCTTACGTTATTTCCCCCTCCATTATGATTTAGTTTCACACTTGAATGATATTCACCTTCACATTACAGCTACACCACCTGGCCAAAAGGGGGAAAAATCCTACACACACACACACAGCTAGTTCACTGGACTGGTACGTGCACTTGTTACATTATTCTCACAACCATTATTTCCTTTTGCGGTTAATATAAACTCACATTGAGAGCAGCACCCTGTTATGACAAACCTTAAGAATGTCAGACTGGCTCGAACCCACTCCCACTATAGTAGTTCGTTTTCTTTGTATGAAGCAGCCCAACAAGACCAAACACACTAACAGCCCTGAAACACGATGCTCCATCAGTTAGAGTCAAAATAAGCCGTTGCTGATCACTGCAAAAAAGTCCAACAATGGGTGTTGAATTAATTTTAGTATGAACAATTTTAATTGATAGCCCTATTAATTGCAAAAAAAAAAATTTCCCTCTTCACCCCGTTAGAAAAAAAAAGCTAAAGTGACTTCTCTAATCGGCTCTTTAATGCCAATAATTTGCGGATGACTGCTGCTGCTGAACTGTTTCATATAGAACATCCTCTAAAACACCGGAGACCAAATTTGAGATGCTGATTTTTTCACATGAATATATCACAACATTAAAACCAATAACAGGATTTAGCTCTGTGTCAACTCCAATTATGGCTTTATTCTTTTATTCATTAAATTAGAGGTAGGACTTTGCATTGTGCAGCTGAATAATTGCATCTACTTTTGAAAAATTAATAATTAAGCAAAATGCAGATATATGGACCAACATGTTGCTAAAAGCTTAAATGTCTTATAT
>JAOUQT010039959.1:0-11146 GCA_025769995.1 Xyliphius kryptos
CACACACACTACTGAGCCTCATTTGAACTTGTCTTGAGAAATTTCCACTGAAGTTGGATCAGCCTGTCATTTGATTTGGAGTAGGATTCCAAATCCAGACCTCCATAGGATCATTTTGATTTACATTTTGATCATTTTTGTGATTTTGTTCTCAACGCATTCCACTATCTACTAAATAAAGACTGTACACTAAAATATTTTATTCGTAGGATGTATTCCTTGTTCCCTTTATTTTTGAGCAGTGTGTATAAGTGTATAAGCATAAAAAATTTGGACATGCCTCCTTTTTTCTAGACTTATTTTCCTTTGTATCAGTTTTATCTTCTATCTGTAGTTCTACAATAACACGTTGTATTCTGTTTGTGGACTACAGGACATACTGTGTTAGTCCCCTTTATTCTGTTTCCTAATGGTCAGGACCCCAATAGTGCATTATTCCTATCCCAGCAGGGTCACTGAGAGGTTTAAATGAAACCCCCTCACCGCATCAGTGTCACTGCAGAACTGACAATAAACAATCCACCACCCAATTTATACCTGTTCTGTGATGTTCCTGACCAACAGAGAACAGAGAACCAACAGGGGACGACCAAAAACAAAAAAACAGATCTCTATTTGTAAAACTACAAAGTCCATCTACATGGTAAGTGGAGAAAATAGCCAATGGAGCAAAAAGGAGGTGTGTCCAAACTTTTGACTGGTACTGTATGTCTACTAATCATTTAAAACAAATACTTCTTTTCTTTCCATTATGGTAGTGAATTCCTAAACCTGTTACAAAACTGATACCAAGCCAAAAATAACAGCATGACATACTTATATAAATAATAGGGCCTCTCCGGTTTCATTTTTTTTTTTTTCTCTGATCAAGCTAAACAAGTTCTCGAGACCACACACGCATCAGCTACATGTTCTAGGTGTAGATCTATTTTTAGTCCTTTTTTTCCACACGGAGAGAATAACTAGCAATTATCCTTCTGTCTTTTTCATTGTTTGAAACCTAAACACTTTGGTCCTCTATAATAACTGTGAAACACAAAGGTGGGATAAGTGGAGAACCTAATGAAGCACTGGATGTCATGAGCATTGTATTAATTCACTTTCCTGCCAACCCCCTCTTTTAGCAACCAAAAAATGAAAAGGCTTTTAATGAGATTCAGTAATCCACTTATTATTGGGTCAAATTAGAGCTATTGATTTCAGCATTATATGAGTCTGTTCTCATAAGTGTTTTACTTTTAAACCTATTTATAGTGACTTTTGCAAAATGCAATGATAGCTGAGGGCAGCACGATGGGGTAGTGATTAGCACGTTTGCTCCTCAGCGATGGGAATCCAATATAGTGTATAGTGAGTTTGTATAGTATATAGTATATAGTGTATGTGTGTGTCCAGTATAGGACTAAGCAGAGGAAAATGAGATAAGAATAATAACTGAAATCTACACCCAATGGCCACTTAATTAGGTTCACTATCATGATTCTCATTAATGTGTAATGTGTTGTGCACTTCTGGACTAAGAAGCATCCTGTACGCGGCATTCTTTATCAGAATACCCGTGCTGCGCTATGGGGGAGTGATTGCCTTGGAGTTTTTCATTCATTCATGCATTATCTTCTGCTTATTCCTTTATGAGGTCGTTGGGGGGATTCCCCATGCCCAACCGGGGAGAACATCTCGGGCGCTGGGTAGATACACCCAGGACAGGGTGCCAATCCATCGCTGGGTACACACTCACTCACACAGACAATTTATCCGGAGCAATTTAGAGCATTTAATTTACCTTGAATTCACGGTTTTGGCCTGCTGGAGAAAACCCACGCAGACACAGGGAGGACATGGAAACTCCACCCAAATTGGGAATCGAACCAGGAATCTCTAGCGCCGAGAGGCGAACATGCTAACCACTAAGCCACCGTGCCACCATATTGCATAACAATCGTGATTCATTCTTAAACCATAATCGTGTCAGCCCTTAAAGTGACCGACCTGCAGAACTGTTTAGAACGTAAAATAAATCTGACGCAAACCTTAGCGACTTAAAGTCGTTCGAAACTTCTCATTGTTGATTGTGGCTCAAGGTTTTCAGCTTCACGTGGAGCTTTGGGACCGTGTTGCGTTTTCTCCTCATGACTCCTGCTGTAGGAGGTGCAGCAGCATCACTGTGACATCAGCAGGAGGCTCCATGGTGTCGTTCTGTGTGTTTGTTGTGCTCTTTCGGCCGTGTGGATGTTCTAATGACGTTCTCTGTCCTTCATGGTTTTCCAGCCTCTACAGAATGACGCGCGACTTCACGGCTCTGATGTAATGAGGATCGTGGGGGCCGCATCGACTCCATGTGCCGATTAGAGACGGTATGATAGTGCACTCTCTCTCTGTACGCTGCTCTTATCGCCAGGCTGGATTGGAATTGTGCACTATTGGGGGGGGGGGGGGGGATATCAGATCACCAGACGGTCTGTAATTTAATGATGTGTAGGCTGAGCACTTATAAATATAGATTAATACACAAAGTTTATTTACTTACACATTTATGTAACAAACTGAAATGCAAACTAGAAGTCCAGCTACTTTGGTCTGAGTAGCATGTTCTTCTAATACACTACGCTGCGGGAGACCCATGTGTGTAACTGTACGGACCACCACATGGGTTCTCCTCTGGGCAACACTGACTCCACTGGCGGGTGAGGGTATTACAAGTGCTATGCAGTCTCTCCGTGGCGTGAGTACGGATTGTAAAGAAATGGAGTCTATAATCTATAAGGTGTCTTTGATCCTCATTCAGGTTTTTGAGGGTTTCAGGATCGTCTCTCAGGGATAAAAATTGAGGAGTATAAAAGCGAGGAGTTCCATCTTAAACTAAATGAATCTACAGATTTTCAGACGTGAATAAGAGCAAAGCTTTTGTTGGATCTTGTTTTAAACCTGAAAGTTTCCCCAAAAGAAAATCACCAGCGTTGACGGAAAACACATGTAATGGTGGCCTGTTGCCACTAGGTGGAGCTGTGAGCGATCTGATCTACTCTTAAGGTCTATTTTAAGTTTATCTTGATTCAGTAGTGTGCTGTAATATTTGAAGTATGTAAACGGGACCAAAATAATGTTTGAAGCTGAAGTGCGGAGGGAATATACAGTTCCTGGCCACTTTAGTAGGTTCTCCTTGCTGTGTCTTGCTGAGTGTAGAGGCCAGAAGATGTAGCTAAAGAACGAGTGTATGTATAAAAAAGGAACCGCTGGACGAAGCAGAACCTTTTGTGTGATCTGTACCAACAGACAGTTCTAAGAACTTTATTTTTTTTACGGTTCTCTAAACAATAATAAGTCTTTGAGGAGGGGGGGGGGGTCGGTTTTGTATTTGCTTTGGTGGGCGTTGATGAACTTCTGATTCAAAATGACCAAATTGCAAAATTTGAGACGAATGTTGTGTAAATGTATAAATGTAACCAGATGTGTATAACACACACACACACACGTTTCCCTCTGTCTGTCAGAGTGACACTAATGTAATAAATACATTTTGATATGACGTCATCCTGTGTTTCATTTTATTATTCCAGTTCGTGCGCCACGGTGGTTAATTAGCATGTTCGCCTCTCAGCGCTAGGGCTTCTCGGTTCGAATCCTGATCTGGGTGGAGTTTCCATGTCCTCCCCGTGTCCATGTGGGTTTTCTCCGGGTTCTCCGGTTTCCTCCCACATTCTAAAAACATGGATTCAAGGTAAATCGAATGCTCTAAATTGCCCTGTAGAGTGTGTGCCCAGCGAGGGATGGGATCTGCCCATTGCCTGAGATGTTCTCCTCTGGATGGGCATGGGGAGCCCCATTGTGACCCTTGTAGAGGAATAAGCAGAAGACGATGGATGGATGGTTCCAGTTTGAACTGAAGCTTAACTAAGCTCAAACACCAGCTTAAACGAGCGAGTAGATAAACTGAAGGAAGAACGAGGATGTGGAGAGGAACAAAAACTAGAAAAGTTGGTTTGGAAAGTCAAAATAAACGTAACTAAAAAAGCAACCCGAAAATTTGTTTAAAGGTGAAACGAAAAGGGGATACGCCATATCGCCCCAAAAATCACAAGCAACCCAAGTAGCTACGGGGTCCTACGATACGGCCAAATTTCAATGTCGTACGTTAAAAGCTACGGGATGAGAAACGTGATTTTTTTTGTGCGAAAATAAAGGAGAAAAAGATTTAATACCTTGTTGATGTCACGATGCAGGCTCCGCCCCCCACTGCACTGCATCAGGTTACAATCCATCAGAAGCTCGTACAGTGCACTACAGTACAGAACTGAAACAGAAGCTACAGTTTAGTTTATTATAATACAGAATATACACTACACTACCAAAAGTATTCACTCACCTGCCGTGACTCACATACGAGTGACATCCCATTCCTAATCCAAAGGGATCGGTATGACGTCGATCCGCCCCTCAGCTAGAACCGCATCAACTCTTCTGGGAAGGCTGTCCACAAAGTTTAGGACAACCGTTAAGTTCATCATGGTATATACAGTATAGAACAGTAAAATACAGTGCAGTTCAGTAAAACTATAAAGTAAAGCTCAGTTCATTACTCTGTTGGTACGTGGAGGGAGGCTGTGTTCGTGCGCCTGCACTACATCCGCTGCCCGCTGGGTGGAGCCTCCGTCAAAGAACGCCATGAATTCAGCAGCAAACTGTAAATGAACAGCAGAGATGCAAAACACAAACATCCCATCACGACGTGTTAATACCGCGCGAGTCAGCGCCGAGGGGCGTGTCCTGTTCCAGGAGAACGTACATTCTGTATGAGGTTCTAAAAAAACCTCCACCTCCTCTGGGAACATCCTCTCTTACACCAGCAGGCTTTTCACACATTCCACCCACCGAGCGCCAGGGGAGGCCAGCCGGAGGTGAATACCGACCAGAGATAGAGGGGGGGGGGAGGAGAGTAAGAAGGGAGAGAGAAAAAAAAAAAAACAGTGCAAAAGAGAGTAGAGGGAAACAGTGCGAGAGTGATGGAAACAGTGCGAGAGGGAAACAGTGCAAGAGAGAGAGAAACCGTGCGCAAGAGTGAGAAACCGTGCGAGAGAGAGGGAAACCGTACGAGTGTGAAGAAAACTGAGTGAGAAACCGTGCGCAAGAGTGAGAAACCGTGCGCGAGAGAGAGAAACCGTGCGAGAGAGAGAGAGAAACCGTGCGCGAGAGAGGGAAACCGTACGAGTGTGAAGGAAACCGTTCGAGAAAGAGTGAAACCGTGCGAGAGAAAAAATTTAAAAAGAAACACTGAGACTTAAAATCATTAGCGGGAAAGAAAAGAGGAGAGTGAAAGAGAAAGGGTGTGAGAGAGAGAGAGAGAGAGAGAGAGAGAGAGTGGAAATGAAACCTGGCCTGAGGGAGAGACGCTGATTGTGATGAACAGAACGAGGCGTTTTGGCGGTGAGGGGTGTTCTGTGGTTCCTTTGATCTTCAGAGCGCCGCAGTGTCCTGTTTCTTTATGAAAGCGCAGCGGCAGGAAGAACTCTCAGCTCCAACAGGAACCATACGGTACCCATCTGGACCTTCTGCAGAACCAAAACTTAAGATTAAGAGAGTTGGGATGATGTGAGATCATGCACTCAATTCTCGAGTAAACGAGGTATATCATGTGTGGTGTTGGCATGTTCTCCGTGCCTCGTCAGCACCCGCACTGTGTGTTTAATGCAGAACCCAAAGCCCTCGTTCACAATAAAGAAGCTCAGGACGCGGCGTTTGTGTCACTTTGATAGTTTATTGTGTTGTTGCAGCAGAACGTCTGCGTGTAGCTTATCGTGAGTTTGGACCGCCAACATCGCAACGTCTCAGATACACAAACACCGCGTACGGCCTTCCGCGTTCGTCTGACCTCCTGGTGACCCATCAAAAAAAAGAAAAACAACGTACGATCACAAATTTGGCAATTTAGGAAAAGTTTACGCCGACATTCGTATAATTAACGTCGTAAGTGCGAAAGAAACGTAAAGACGATCAACAAACATTTAAAGGTTGAATACAAACGAGGGTTCTGATCAGCCGAGGACCAGATGGACTACAGAACGCGACCGAAGAACTACAACGTCCATCCGTACGGTCAGAGGAACGGGGAGGTGATCGGCGAGCGCGTCACGAAACGCGAAAACAAATGGCACGAACAGGCGCGGCGTGACGCCGAAACGCACAATAAATAAAGAAATCTGTTTCAATTTAGTAAAAAATAAATTTCGCGTTTCTGTCTTTACATCAGAACGCGGCACGGCGGGTTCCTTATATACACGAGTTTCAGAGTGCGAGTTTAAATACACCCGTGTGATAACATACCACATCATTATCGCTACGGTAACAGAGCAAAGGTAATAAATATCCACGCGGCCGCGCGCCAATGATGTCAGCAGCATTAACCAATTAGCCATTAGCCGTCCACGCGCGCGGCACCAACGTTTACACGAGAACACAAAGATCGGCTGACGGAGCGCCGGTACCGAAAATTTAGGAATGTGGCATCACGGAGGCAGAACGTTTGTAGATGTTCCTGTGCATGTTCTCCAGCAACCCATAGGGGTCACCGATGACCAAGTGGGAGAACGTTTCCAGTAGAGGGCGCCAATCCACACACGCTATACAGAGGAAATTTAGGCTCTACCCAAACCTGGACGTTCTGACCTCGCCAGCATATTGACCATACGAGCGTCTCTGCCCCGGGTGATTTCCCCCAACTTTTAGGGATCGGTCCCAGCATTCCATGCAATTGCAAAAATTAGAGGATGAACTGAAGGTGAACCATAAACTGCGTCCGTTTGAATTCAGTGCTGTAGAACCTTACTGTCTAGTATGCAAGTATGTAGTATGCACAACACCTCGGACGCACTACATACATCAGATTACAAAGGCCACACCCCACTGTTGGTTCCACTTTGAACTGGAAGCATTAGGATTAACATCAGTCATTCATTCAGGGAATTTGTAGCTACTACACGATGCATACTACATATCTGGACATACTAGACATTCTTGCATACTATGTAGTAGTCGATTTTAGGTGGATGACTTCCTAAATGGCCTACTAAACTGTGGGTACTAGTTTAGATCTAAAGTTCTGTTCAATCTAAGTTTTTTTTTTTTTTAAGTATGCAAGTATGTAGTATGCACGCAAGCTCAGACGCACTACATTCATCAGATTATAAAGGCCGCACCCCTTTGTTCGTTCCCCTTTGATGTTAAACAATCCTAACACTTCCAGTTCAGTCATTCATTTAGGGAACTTGTAGCTACTACATGATGCATACTGCATATCTGTACATACTAGACATTTTTGCATACTATGTAGTAGGAGATTTTAGATGGCCAACTTCCTAAACTACCTCCCAATCTGTGGGTACTAGATTAGATCTAATAAAAAGCCTAAAGGTTAAACAGATCTTCAGTATGCGAGTATGTAGTATGCATTCCACCCCAACGCACTACGACTGCCAAATTACATCTGAGGCCCCACCCACCTGATCTGGGGGTACATTTTACTTTGTACTTGATGCCCACTGCGTATTCGGACACGTCTTGGACGCCATCCATGGACCAACCGCAGAGCTCTGACGCGATCTTTGTGTTTTTGAAATGTTAATAGTTTTAGAATAAAAGTAAAAAAAAAGCTTTACAAAAACGCACATTCGGCGGTGATGTCATCACATCACGCAGCTAATCAGACAACTTTGTAATCTGGAAATAACCGTCGTGATCTATAAAATATTCAACATTTATAATCACGGCGTCCAAAAGCAGGTGATGCCAGAGATACGGTGGGTTTTAGATTGTGCTGTGCGCTTGTATTCCAGAATATACGGTAAGTCGTGATGAGTGTCCAGTGACCGATTACATGTAGTGTGAATTGCAACATATGCTCGCAAGTACGGTTGGGGAAGAATGATGCTGAAGGTGGAGGGAGGCGGGGGCGGGGGGAGCGTGGTGGAGCAGGGTGGACGCTCTGACCAGAGAGAGAGAGAGCAGAAATGGGTGGAGGTGAAGCTGCGGTGATTCTCATTTGGGAGAAAATCGATGAATGCGACGGCGTGACGAGGAAGATTATGGACCGGGTAAAGGGAGGACATGTAGGTGGTGTACGAGGAGGACGCTCCAAATAGGGTAAGATGGAGTATAATGACGCACTGCGGCGCACCCTAAAGGAGACAGCTGGAACAAAAAAAAAAAAAAAAAAAAAAAGGGGGGTGCACCAAATTACACAAGAGGATATAATGTCATATAACCCAGTGTGTGGGGATGTACATTGCATGCTGTCTAATCCAGATCAATTTTTTAAATGCCCTACATAATCCAGTAAATATGGTGATCCATCAGTTCAGAAAGAAATAATCTGGACCATACGGTAAGAAACAATCATTTCGGACACATCCTTAATCTCATTATCGGCCACTTAATCCCGTACTAGGGATTAAGGCCGTGTTGGGGTCCCTCATGCTTATCCAGAGGAGAAAGTTTCAAATGCTGGGACGGGGCGCCAATCCATCACTGGACATACATTAAATATAGGCGCGATTAAGAACAGCCAATTCACCTTGAATCCTTGTTTGGAGGGAAGCGGAGAACCCGCAGGAAAGCCACATGGACCAGAGGAGAACATGCAAACGCTGAAAGGTGGACACACTAACCACTACACCTCGGTCCCACCCCTCATAATCCATAAAAATTAAAAACATCAAGCCGGTATAATCTGTAATCTGTGAATTCTAAACAGGAAACTCTGGCTATAGTCTGAACCTCATAAAGGGGTGAGGCAGATTCGTGTTGGGTTATTAATCTGAAGGTTGTGGGTTCAAATCTCAGGTCCACTAAAGTTTTCCATGGCTTTTAATCGGCGTTGCTCCGGAATAGGGATACGCCAAAGTCGCTTTGGACACAGGGACTCGGGGGGGGAGAACAAGGAAACTCCACCCAGACTGGGATTCGAACCTGAATCCCAAGATCTGAAAGGTACTACACCTCTGTCCCACCCCTCATAATCCATAAAACCTAAAAACATCAGGCCGTTATAATCTGTAAAATACTAGGTGAATTGTTAACAGGAAACTCTGGCTATAGTC
The DNA here is from genome assembly GCA_025769995.1 of Xyliphius kryptos. Lineage (NCBI taxonomy): Eukaryota > Metazoa > Chordata > Actinopteri > Siluriformes > Aspredinidae > Xyliphius > Xyliphius kryptos. The sequence continues at coordinate 9,090 of JAOUQT010039959.1, forward strand.
TGAAACTCATAAAGGGCCGTGACAGATTAGTGGTCAGTGTGTTGGGTTATTAATCTGAAGGTTGTGGGTTCAAATCCCAGGTCCAGGGCGTCTGCTAATGTCTTCACGTAACGTAAAGATAATCTTGTAGTATAGAATGTACAGTGTGTCAAAGAGACACACACGTCTTTAGGAATTTTAAATGTTTGTCAGTAACATTCTGGCACACGGTAACTAACTCCGGTCGGGTCAGCGCTAATGGAACCCGCCGCTTTGCCCTCCGACCCGCGCCGGCTGAGTGCAAGCTTCAGATTCCCAAGCGACTCCATAACAAACACGGTACGATTCACAGGCGGCCGTCGATTCTCAAACGTTCGAAGATACGGAGATAGCTAGCATGCTAGCAAACAAGCATCTAATATGCTGCGTATACGTAGGCCGCTGAGTAACTGTGACTTCGTTCAGGAAAGACAAAAAACGATCCGATCGAACATTTTAATAATGAGTGTTTAACGGCGGTCGAAGCTAACGCGCTAACTCACAGCTAAAAAACGCCAACCATTAACTAGCTTCTAGTGACGCTGACTTTATACTCACTAAAGACTATGCTAACGCGACGGCAGCCGACACCGAAACGTTCAGGCCGTCCGGCTCGTGATCACGCGGGTGACGGGAAAGTCTTAGAAGATGAGCTCGTATTGGATGGCAGTACTTTTAGGGGAACGAGGTGAAAGGGAGGGAAAGGCATGAATGTTCCTCATTTCTGAGCCAGGTAGGCCCCGATGGTGAGGCCAACCGCACCCAGCGCCGCCAGACTCAGGACGGAGGTGGCCAGGGACGGCCAGGAGCCGCTGAAAACAGAGTTCTTCTGTCCGGTGTAGAGTTCTACGAAGCCATCCTGAAAAAGAACGAGAAAGAGAGAGAGAGAGGAGGTTAGATCAACAGGCGCACATCCATTTAACCAGCCAAGTCCATTAGATTCTCCACATATCATCCACAGATGGACTTTTAGTTCTACAGTTACATTCTGTAGTCCATCTGTTTCCCTAAATCTACTTTGTTACTCCCCTTTTCTTCGTCTCTTTAATTAGAGACCAGGTATTATTTGGGTGGTGGATAAATCGTGTGCTGATTTGTCAGTATAATCTTAAAACCCTGAACATGAAGCAGGACTTTTAGTTTGAAAAGTTTTACACGTTGCGAAATCTGGTACTTTAAAGCAAAAGTACCGGGTGTTTAATTCACGACTATTTATTTCGTTCATGAGGTTTCAGTCGGTCTATGTTTAAGTCCCACAGCCGCCACAAGGGGTCACTCGTGAGTTTTACAACCGTGAACCGATGAGTAAACGTTGAGAAATGAGTTTATTTAAACGGTTTTGTGCTTTTCCGTCACGTTTTGTGTTTGTAATCTTTTGCTTCTGTTTCAAGAGGTGCAGATATGATGGACCTGAAAGGGGCACCACCCAAATTTAAGGTTTCATTAACAATAACCAGCGATAAAATCACCACAGACTCCCAAACGTAGCAGGAGTGTTCACATACTAATGGATATAGTGCAAAGTGTTCCGTCAACATGCTGCCCCTCCACTTGGGGGCGTGCCATTATTTTTGCAAAAGCACTCATCCAAAGTCAACTGCCCCCTGGTGTTAGGAATTCCCTCCCCTGCCCTTCGTTCCCACACAGCCTTTGGAACAGCCTGCTCCATGTTTAACGGCGTGAGCACGGCGTTCTGGGGGGTCCGCGGGCGTCGCGAGCTCTGCCCGAGCATGCCGCCGCGTGCAGGAGACCAAACAGGCCTGATTTAAAACAGATGCTTTATCTTTGAAGACACCCCCCCCACATTCCATCGAAAATACCTCACCCTCCACGAGCTAAGAACCTCGGCGGGTCGGATCCGAAAGAACCGCCGCGTGACCCACAAAATGAAAAGTTCCTGAAGGGGCAAATCGAAACGAGGATGTCCGGTGAGGGACAGCTGGTCCACGGGAAGCTCGTCCTCCAACAGGAAGCCTCATTTATTGGCAACGCGTCTGAAAACATACGGCTGAAGTCATGCCGGGGGGGGGGGGGGGAAG
>JAOUQT010039967.1:0-21458 GCA_025769995.1 Xyliphius kryptos
TGACCACACACCTTTTCTCTGTTCTCATCCTTTCTGGCTGATGTTTTGGTCACTTTTGCATTTTGTCAGTTCTCTCAGCATAGCGGTAGCATAAGGCGGTGTCTACAACCCACACAAGTTGCTCAGGTAGTGCAGCTTATTGAGGATGGCACATCAATACCAGCTGTGGCAAGAAGGTTTGCTATGTCTGTCAGCACAGTGTCCAAAGCATGGAGCAGATACCAGGAGACAGCCAAGTACACCAGGAGACATGGAGTGGGCCGTAGGAGAGAACTTCTGCCGCCTCATCAGGAGCATGCACACGTTGTAGGGAGGTCATACAGGCACGTGGAGGACACACACACTACTGAACCTTATTTGAACTTGTCTTGAGAAATTTCCACTGAAGTTGGATCAGCCTGTCATTTAAGATTCCACTTTGAGTATGATTCCAAATCCAGGCCTTCATGGGATATTAATTTTGATTTACATTTTGCTTAAAAAAGGTACAAATTATATCTCAGAATAACTGGTTCATTGCAGAGTTATATTGTGTTTTATTGATTTCAGAAACACAGACTATTTCAAAACTGATGGAATTTCCAATAAATCCCACTACTTGTATATGTAACAAGAACATATGCTTAATGTGAGATACCTGAAATAATGAATAACAGATTTCAAAGAGCCTACTAAATGTACTAATGGACGCAGGAGGAAGCTGTCTGAAAGGGATGTTCGGGTGCTAAGCATGGCTTAAAATCCCCCTGACCGCTGTGCAGGGCTTGTATATGTCATTCCCAAGATGAATTGATGCTGTATTGGGTGCAAAAGGAGGCCATATACCTAACAATGTTATATTAGGTTACAAGTTAGTAAAGCAACTGAAAACTTTGGGATGGCTGGAAAATATTGATCTGGTTTACTTTTCATATCTAACTTTTGTTGCTCTTTCTGTGAAAATGTCACAAGCTGCCAATGCATTCACAGGTGGCAGAGGCTGAGAAATCCCCTGAGGACTCTGCTGCTTTTCACATGGAAATGAAGCCCTATTTCATTAGCAGCTCTTTCAATTGGGGTAATGGCACGAGTGTATAGAGGTCACCATCTGCTGATCAGGAATATACCATAACTTGACAAACTGAACAGGGCAATTAAACATATTCAAGGATACAATTCTGTGTTTCTGATGGAGTGAAACGTCACAGGTTTTGGAGGAGGTTAGAGTTGTTTCAGAAGAGTTAGTTTGGAGGAGGAGGGGGGCAGAGTTAATGCCTAGTGCCATGTGAATCTTATTTATCAACTCAATAGAAAGTACTAGCCAGCTGTCTCAGGCACTCGCCTGTTGTTTTTCCCTTATTGTGCTCGTCCCTCCTCCTGCTGGCTCTAATATTCAAACGAATGCAGTCTCTCCCAGCACTAAACCCGTGTTGTATTCACAGAGCGCCGACTTACAACTCGACCAAAAGGGGTGTGTTGTGTTTAAAGTTTTAGTGATTTTATTAAATTGAATTGAACTGTATTTCTCACAATCGATTTATTACGATGGTAATATTAAAATATCAATATACTCGCTGTGTATAAATAATAAAGTACCAAAAGATTAGTATCAAGCCGCTCGCTTATAATGACACACCCACAAAGTGGAATGGTACAACCCAGTGGCAGTCGTCTCATTTGATTAACTCCATCAGCGCATCAGCGACATTCACAGTGAATTCACTGTGCGACCGAAACTGAGAGATGGATTAACAAGGCAAGAAGTCAAATTTACAAAGGTACGACTTCATCACAACTTTAAAATATAACATTTAAGCTGAATGGTTTTATTAAGTTAATGATAACTTTTAAATAGTGTGACAAGGACTGCCTTGCGTAATGCTACTCAAATAAACAATATTAGAAAATAAGATATAAATAAGTAAAAATGATGGAATAAAACAAGACACCAATCAATGATAAAATAAAAATGAAAAACTAACCATTAAGAGGGCAGATGTTGCTTTCATCAACTTGATTGGTTACTTTCTTACTGTGCCTATGGTTTATCCAAATTACAAATAGTTTATTATCACTAGCCATGACTTTTTTTCTTAGACAGTTTTAAAATACACAAGCTCTTTCTATTTTGCAGGGAAAAGTACATGTTGATGATTTCATTATGCTTGTTATGCTCTATGGAACCGAAGTTTTAGCTTTAAACAGACACACACCAAAATTTTATCAATTTAATAAAATTTTTTTTGAAAAATATGTTAATTTAAGGGCGGCATGGTGGTTTAGTGGTTAGCCTGTTTGCCTCTCAGCGCTGAGGATTCCGTGAGTGAGTGTGTGCCCAGCGATGGATTGGCGCCCGTCCTGGGTGAATCTGCCCAGCGCCTGAGATGTTTTCCCCTGGATGGGCATGGGGAACCCCACTGCAACCCTCGTAGAGGAATAACTGGAAGATAATGAATGGATGGGTGTTAATTTAATATATTAATTTGAAATTTGTTGTTTTAAAGATTGATGATCTTTTCTTTGATTATTGGTTCAGAACTACTTTCAGATATACTAAACACAAAAGCAGGTGAATTCTGTGATTACTCATCTAAAGTGATTTAAGATGGGGTAAATTTGGTATTTCAATAAATAACTATTTACCATGATAACATTGTATTTATATTGTTAATTAATACAGACTAAGTGACTGATCTAACATGGCATTAAAATAATATTCTTGCTGCTTACCCCAAAATGAAAGAATAAAATAGTTTTAAAAAAGTTATAAAAAGTTGCTTCAGGCTAAAGCATACTATAATTTTGGGATGAACGTCTTGTATTGTAAAATGATATTGAAAACATTTATTTCTCATTGCTTAAGTAAAGCACTAAGCACAGTGCATTTTCTGATCTTTCTCCTGATAAGTCTGACTGGACACCTCTGCTCTGATTTAGTAAGTTGGAAATTTTAACCATTTAAAGATGGAAGTCGTACTGTAAAGTCATTTTGTTTTGGCCCGTCAGCAGACATACACTTTAGCACCCCTTTAATAACAGGCTGGATGTACATGCTGGATCAGCGGTAAATCTTTTTTCAGACTTTCCAACATTCATTTCACTGTAAGAATTCCAAACCTTAGCCACAGTGGTGATGAATGTTTGGGAGAACATTCCAAAATATCATTTTTACAAGCATTGCAAACTCAAAGGCTGTAGACAAATTGCTTATACGTCATAATTGTCTATTGTATATCAGGTCACATTTGGATATTCAGCAGACAATTTTATCCAAAGCAACTTTCAAGTATCTTAACTTCATGTTTTTTTATTTGCAGCCTTTTTTTCTGTGAGATCTCTTTGACATGCCCTTATGTGCAGGGAGGTTAGATAACAGCAGTTTTCCTTGACAGAGAAGATCCTTGTCAGATGATGTGTTTCCTGGTTTATGCTCATTTGGTGCAATTTGTTTGCTAATCTAAATTACATTAAGTTATATTCCAGGGTGGAGTGAAGTGAATGTTGTGTATGTATTTCAAAACTTGGAGTCTCATGAATTAGGCATAATTGTGTTGCGTCGACTCAAATTCCTGTTATCAATTTAAACAAATGAGTAAAAATTGTGTAGTCTGCATTTTCAGACGCAGGCATGGCTTTTAGCAGATCTCTTCCTCTCAGCAAAATTACATTGTTGTTACAGGGCTTGAGGACTGAGCAGTGCATAATGGGCAAAGATTGTTTCTGCTTATTTTATTTCTTCACAGGCAGAATCTGTTTGCATGTCTCATGGGCCTGAATTAATATTTGGGGATTTCATGTCATTATCAAATAAAATTCTCACACAGACTTTTCTATTCATGAAGAGGCCATGATAATATTCTTTTGACAAAATAAACACAGCTAAAATGGCTGGCCTCTGTGGGACGATAGTTAGCCTGCTCATTAAATTCAGAAGAGGAAGTTGTTTTGAGCCTGTCCCTGTTTTTAACATGGCCCAAAATTCCCCATTGTTCTAATTATTCTGTTCCTGTATTTATGTATAGCTTAACATGCCAGCATTTGGAGAAATGAGAGATGCTTTGATAGAGATAATAGGGGCCCTACACTGAGGTAGAGGCAAGCCTTAGATATTGTTTAACCTCAGGCTAAAATGGAAGTTTTTAAGGGGGGAAATGACAGGTGCAAGATCTAGGAGGGGATTGTCTCACTGACCATCTGTCTCCTTTTTGGGGTGTTTCATTTCCAAACGCATTCACTCCCATTCTAAATTCCAACATCAGCACGTGTGCACTCATTGAAACACACACGCATGCATGCACTCAAAGGAACAGGTCACTATGGCACCGCATTGAAAATAGGCCTCGGCACATGTGCACGGTCAAGCGTGGGGTGCAGTCCTATTGTTCTGCGAAACATTAATGCAGTGGAGGAGGTGTGGGGTTTCTCTTTAAAAAGCGTGGGTGAATATGCTGAAAGAAACAAGTTGCACTTTCTCTATCACTGGTTGTTTACCAAATGTGAGGAGCCAGTGTGCTCAGCATTTGCTTAAAGCAGGATGAGTTTGCCTAGCACATGCCACAGATTTGGTTGACATATCAAGTGGATCATACACTCAGGGCAATAACACAACATAAACGCAGACCATGTGTGCAAAATCAAAAGGTAAAACTTGATCTGTGCTTCCTATCATCAGATAAATTAAACAGCCAAACACTGAACGCAGACGTCTAAAAACCATGGACCTCAAAGAAGAAATCAGTGACTCAGACAGTGGGATCATCCTAAATTCAGGTAAGAAAAATGCATACTACTGGTTTACTGTCTGAATAATAAGTAAACTGCAACCTGGCATTTGCAGTCCTGCTAGGATGTTACTGCAAAGACCATTCAGAGGTTCTTCACCAAACTGTTTTTATATTTTTTGAAAAATTGACACCTCTAACAATTTCACAAACTGTCCTGTCTAGTCAATTTGAAGCCCCTCCAATGAACTTTGTATCTCACAACATTTCTTCCATCTACACCAGGAAGTTATTTTTACCTTATCACTGTAACTTCAGCTTGCTCTTTGGAGATTCATGATACAAATTATGATAGTCTACCTAAATTTTAACTTTTATTAACTTAAAGAGGGGGAAAACACTGAGTCACCAGTAAAGTAAAGAACATTGTAATCAAATACCTAGCTCTTCACTTGGGCTAATTAAATCAAGCAATATGTATTGTTTTTAATTCTAAAGGTCCAGACAGCCCTACATCCCCTGTGAAGGACCTAAGCACACACACACGGGCAGTGAGGCTTAAACAGCAAGCTTTAGAGGACAGACTGGATCTGTGCTTCCAGGAACTAAAGAAACTTTGCATCAAAGAGGCTGTGAGTCACATTTTTTTAGTCTATAATTGTATTATTCGAAACAACCATAAAGAATCATGTATATATTGTGTATCTGATCGTTTTTTATATTAGAATTTGTCCTAATCATAATTACACAGTATTGGAAACAATTATTAGACCACTGCACACCTCTACATGTTTGACAACCATTCCAGTGTCACTTTAATTCCTCATTTTCCTTAATGTGCTGCTGATCAGGTGATCACCTGAACCAAATCTTATGTAATGAGGAAAATAAAAAAAAAAGCTGCTTTGGGCTTTACCTCTTGCAATAAATCAAGCTGGATGATAAAACAAATGCTAGGAATAGCTCAAAAGTAATTGGAATAAAAAAAAAAACTATTAACCATTTCAAAGAAGTTGAAAAGAAAAGTCGAGTGACGGAAAGATGGGCTCAATGGCAAATAGCAGCTGGCGTGCAGTGCCCGGCAAGAACAGTTCATAACAGCCTCCTAGAGGCAGGGCTCAATTTCATTATTATTCAATTAATTCTATTTTTTGTCTGTTGTCTCTTTTGATAACCGTATTACTACTGTGTTGTAAAATGTACATGCTACTGGCTGCTCAATTTCCTTTGGGATCAACAAAGTATACTATCTATCCATCCATCCATCTTAGGTCAAACGTAAAGCTAGAAAAAAAGCCTTTTATCATTGACAAGCAAAGGAAAGCCAGGCTGAAGTTTACAAAATGCCATAAGGATTGGACCATAGAGGACTAGAGTAAGGTCATCTTCTATCATGAGTACAATTTTCAGCTTTGCCCAACACCCAGTTGTTTAACCGTTACATGGAGTGGCGTACAAGCCACAGTGTCTTGCACTGTCATACTTGGCAACCTGGGTTCCGGCACGCAGCCATAACAAACAGCACTATATATACACACATTTGTACAATTGGTTTGATCAGGGTTTGTCTTGTTAACCTTTTTATTTTCAATTGTTTTCAAAATAAATGGAGTAAAAATGTCAGCACTGGATCATCACAAAACAAACGGTTACTACCATAACCACAGTTCTCTGAAACCATCGCCTGGAGAGATCCACCTATGGGGAGGGGAACCTGGTAATGACCTCATGGAAGGGTTTGAGGCTTTGTCTTCACGGCTATGGAAAAGGAGCCCCGTCCCCAACCTTTGTTAGCAGGAGACCTGTTCGGAGCTATGGGCTGGAGTCTCGACGGCTCTGCTGCGTGCGCGGCTGAGTAGGTTGCACAAAGCGCAGGGGTTGTGCGTGTGGTGCGGCCGTGCGTCTGGACAGACACAGCTTAAAAAACTTTGTCATTCTTCGTGCCATTTCTCCGTGTAGGGCAGAGCGCGCACCCTCTGATGACAGACAGAGCCATTGCCCGCGCTGATGACTTAACAGGAGTCCCTCGTGTGGCAGGTTGAGGTGTCTGGCTATGGAGGGCTTCACAGAAACCTCGAGGCCGTACAGGCCGTGTTTCAGGTCCAGTGGTGGTGCATATGCTTTGCGCACACGGGGAAAACAGAAAAAAGCTGCTTCTTCTGGCCTGGCGGGGACTCGAACAGCTTACCCTCCCTCTTCTGGTCTACTGGGTTGAGCTGGACAGGCCATGGGATGCTGAGACGAGCGGCAGCTTGCTTATACACCTCGGGCGGCACCAAAGCAGGATATGAACTGGCTGCATCCTGGGCCGAAGGCAAAGGCTCATCCTCGTCTTGCATTCTCGTGGCAGGCGGGCAGACTGTTCCAAATATACGTATGCAGGCAGCAAATATGTAAAACAGCTAATCTTAACATGTTACTTTTGGCTCCACGCCTGGCATGGGCTACTCCACAAGGGTTGGGTCACCTGTGGACAGTTAAATGAAGCTTAGCTGGAAATTGTGGTGGAGCTGTGAAACAGATGCGAGGCCACGGAAGCGGATGTGAACTGATCTGAGTGCGCCCGCAGGTGTCCTACATAGCCTACCCACACTGGGCGCTTGCTCTGTCTGTCAAGCCAGACTTGGTGCTTCCTTGATGCTTCCATAAGGTCAGTACCGGGTGCGCCTCCCTATTGGTGGATCTCTAAACGAGAGGATGAAAGAGAACGGACACTTCTTTACAAATATCACAGTAGGGTTAGATCTCCAAAGATTTAATGAATCAGTTCACAATATCCCATTTTATGACACACACTATTTATATTCAGTTTAAACTCACTTTTGAAGGACAATGTGGACACGTGGAAAAACCTATTTGATCCTTTGACAGCAAGTCACTAAGCCAACATGTCACCTTTTATTTTAATGTGCTTATGACTTTCATTGTTTTATCAGGAGCTTACTGGAAAACTGCCCCACGATTACCCACTACTGCCAAATGAGAAACTTCCACTTGTTAGGAGACGTGTTGGTGCAGCGTTCAAACTTGATGAAGGCTTGTTGTCACCACACGGAGAGGTACCTAATTCCTGATACTTCTTATAGTGTTTCCGGGTTTCATGTTATTGTTAACAAAGTCAATCTATACATGATTTTATTTGAAATGCAGATTTTTTTAATTAATAGTTTTTTTTTCTAGTTGTTATTCATTTATTTAATTATCTTTATTTCATTTTATTTTTTGATCGAATGGGTTCTTTAGGCATCCAAGCTCCATACACTCCAGGCAGATCTGGCTCTACAGAGGCAGATTTATGAGGCATCTCGAAGGTTGGCCCTTGAGGACCACCTCAGCAAGCCAGTCAGAAAGAGAAGATTACAACAATGCAAACAAGAGGAAAAAAAATTGAAGGAGCTGCAGGAGGCTGTGCTTAAACATTGTGCTAACCATGGCTGTGTTTCACCACAGAACTGCCGTGCTTCCAAGCTGAAAGGTAAAGGTTTTCACCCTTTGGCTTTTCTTGGGCTGTTTTTAATATATTTATGATTTTTGTGCTAATTTTCACATCCCAACACCAGTCAGTAAATAAAGTGTTTAATCACTGAGTATAACATTATTTTGGTTATTACAGTAGTGTCACTGACAAGCTGTTCTTCCCTAGTTTTCTTTGCTGTGTGCTAAGGATGAAAATAATTCTGTGAGTGCGTGTCTGAAAACAGCTGTATCAGTGGCTAATTATTGGTACTCCAATTGTATTGAGCCTGTATTATAAAAATAACTGCATTGTAATTAAATGGTAGTGTTACAAATGGTTGCCAGGTAGCAGATTACAGTGTTTATTAGAAAGCAGCCAAATTTAATACAAAAAAACAGGGGAGTGATGCGACTGAGTCACGTTTGCAAATAGTGTGCTAAATAATTCAGCTCGGAAGGAGAATCACTGATAAAGGTCATCAGACTTTATGTAAAATATATTTATTTTCACAGATATGTATGTATTAGATGACAGCTCACTGTCCGATGCTGCTGCTCATGATGAAGGTAAGTGTTGCAATAGTTTCGTTACTCTCTTATATGTAATGTAAACAGTAATGTAATCTTACTTTACTCTTTTAAAAAAACAGATTTAGAAACAGCCCCACTGTCACCAATCTCTCCAGATTCTGGAGCCAGATTTCAGCGCATTCTACTGTCCACCCGTCAAGGTCAAAAACAATCCGGTTCTAATTCTAGTCTGCAATATGAGCGATCACCCATTCAGAACACACCATGGAGGGAATCCAGTCTAGACCACCCATATCTGCAACAGAGGAAACAGTCATCTGCAAGCAGCAGCAGGTCAAGGTAAAGCTAGCCCTACATGTAAATCAGTGGTGTCCAAATGTTTTGCGAAGAGGGCCAATGTAAAGCTGCCTATGGGCCTATAGATCCTTCTGACAATTTTCACTGTCACAAATACCAAAATTTTTCAAATGGCAAAGTAACCGAATAGAAGCCACTTGGGCATGAAAAACTCTAAATACACAACTCTTTCATATGTGAAGAGTTATAATATTGAACAAACTTATTAGACATTATTAGACAATGAAAATATAATGTGCAATGCTTTGAACATACATGTAAAAAAAAAAAGCATGTTCACAGCACTCTAGTTTTAGTTCAAGCTGGTTTCTCCAATGCCCCCTGTCTTAGATTGCCGACACCTGAGAAACCAGTCCATATATTGATGTTATCCACCAAGGTTATTCTTGATCTTCCACGTCTTTGAACTGTCCCAATGAGTCCTGTCATACTTCCTTCAATGTTCTTTCCTGGATGCCTCATTATATAACCAAAGTAACTTGCAGTATTATATGTGGTTTAGTAACTCCATTTGCAGAGCCACAAGTTTCTCCAAAATCGATTTTAAATCACAAGTCAGTATTACAGTCTGAGTACTTATGTGACATGTGTACATTGGAGCGGATGTTAAAAATGCACCAAACTTTTTGGAATTCCCTCAACCTCAGGGACTCCTTATAGAGCATTTTTTGATGTCATTAACAATCACAATCGTAATGTGACAGAGCTGTCAGTAAGTTAATAACTACCAGGTTCAATTTAATTTCAAATACATGGGTACACACATTACTGAAGACCTCACCTGGTCTGCCAACACCACTACAGTAGTGAAAAGGCACAGCAGCGACTCTCCTTCCTTAGATCTCTCAGGAAACACAACCTACAAGAGAATCGCTGTGTCTTACCAACACTGCTTAATTGATATTGTACTAAAATACTGCATTTTCTCATGGTACACCGGTAGCCCAGCAGATAAGAATAATCATCTGTTCAGCCCATAAAATTATTGGCTGCAAAGTGCCCTTTCTGTAGGATGTGGCAGAAGGACTTATCCCACCCTGGACATCATCAGTTCCATTTCCTCCCCTCTTGAAAGCGCTACAGATCCATCACATCACAGTCCAATAGACTTAAGAGCAGCATTGACAATACTATCTAAACTCTGTATGATCTGGAACACCATACATAGGACAACTTATGTTACATTACAATACTTCTTCATTAATGTATATTACACTATTCCACAGTTTTTAATTATTTACCTTTATCTTGCACCTTATGTTTCATTCTTAAGTACTATTTTTTTATTTACTTATCTTTTAAAATCGTGTCAATGTCTTGTTTTTTGTACTCTTTGCATCTTAAGGATTGCTGCCTAATTTCACTGCACTCTGTGCAATGACAATGAAGGAATCTTAACTAATAGGTGGTTAAATTAGACTTTCATTTTGGAACAAGTATGAGCAATCACACATGACATTTCTCTCAGCAGCAGCCCAGCAGGAACCTCAGTGGACCTCCAACTAGATGACATCCCTCCTGCTCCACATTTTGTGTTTAAAAGCTTGGCAATGCACGTCAATAACTCTACCAGTGCCCCCTCCACCCCAGAGCTGCCCCTGCGTCGCCACATCTCACAGTCCTTCCGGTAAGCCTGTGGAATCCATAACTTCACTTGTAGCTTAAATTAAGTCCATTACAGGTTTTATATGAAAGATGTCTGTTTTTATGGTTCTCTATAACTTTCCAATATTTATATTTCAATATTTATATGTATTGCATTTTTTAGTTTACATTATTTAAAACATTTTACCAACTGTGGTAATATGAACTGCTACCTACTCTACAACACTTTTTTTAAGTTAGAAACTTTAAAATGTTAAGTCTGTAATTGCAGAACTACAAAGTGCATTTTAATTGTAAGTGGATCTGATAAATCAGAGCAAATTAACCTTACAGACGTACATTATTCTACTTAACACAGAGTGCGAGAAAAGAGCCTGTCAATTAAACAGATGCTGTAAATGTCCTTGTAAATTTTTTTTTTTTGACAATTGTTATTATTAAATTGATGGTGCAGCATGATGGCTTAGTGCTTTTGTCGCACCATAAGGTCCTGAGCTTTTCTGGGGTCTCTGGTGTCTCTCACATTCCAAAGTCATGTAGTTAGCTAAACTGAATATAGTAAATTGTTACATCCATTAGTCGCGTACCTGTTTATGCCGTCATAGTGCTGGGCCCAAGCCCAGATTAATAGGAGGGCGGAGTCACGATGGGTATCCAGTGTAAAACTGCCAAACTGAATATGCAAATCTTTCTGTGATGACCACTAATGGTAGAAAGTGAAAAAAACAGTTATGAATAAAGTAATTCATTACTGTTTGCAATTTAACATGCCACACTGCTAGAAAGTAACTCCAACACTCCAAATGGAATTAAATTATGCAAATAAATAAATAATGCAGGATTACTGACATTATTTCATTATTAAATAAATTGTGGAAGCTGAGTGTTATAGTGTTGGGGCTTTGGAATGTTGGTCAGCAGGCTAACAACGTGCTGATTTTTTCAACAGGCTACCCAGAACAGACATCAAAATGAACTCCGACCTTAGCCGAGGAAGGACAAAGCTTCCCCGTCGCCGTGTCACTGACTTTGCGCTGGCTTACTCTGTGCAGCGTCTGTATCAATGCAGTTCAGAAGACAGCAGTTCGGAGCAATCAATATCATCCTACAGCAGCTCATCTAGCCACGAATACAAATCTGAGACCGCCAAACCATGCCCACCACCTTATCGTAACCACCATGTTGCTCAAAACAATTCTCAAAGCCAACACACTGCTACTAAGTTTTTCTTAAAAAATACTAATCAAAACCAGACCAAACAAATTAACAGACAATCTGAGTTCAAGTCAAACTTCGAAAGAAAACAAGAATTGAAGCTACAGGAGAACTGTATTGGAAAACTGAGCATGGCTTTGCTCTCCAGTGGTAAACAACAGCAGAAAGATTTGAGTTCACCGAAACAAATGATTAAACCTCCACCGGCATACTCTAGCCTGGCTCGCACCACCTCTTTGAAGGAATATCCCAACCATCACAGTAGGGTGTTTCCACGAGATATGGTCACAACTGACCTAAAATCATGGCATCAAAGGAATAATTTTGGAGAAAAGAAGCTTCGTCCGGAAGACCAGCACGTGTCTAGAAATGACAAATGCTTGTTAAAGCAGGGGCCACCACCCTACCACCAGATCCAATCTCAAACACAGGTATTTATATATATTCATTTATTATCTTCCGCTTAATCCTCTAAAAGGGCCACCGGAGCGTTCCCTATGACCATCAAAGGGAGAACGTTTCGGGCAGATATACCCAGGACAGGGCACCGATCTATCACTGGGCAGACAAACACACACAGTCACTCACAGACTATATTTGGCAATTTGGAGCATCCAATTTACCTTGTATCCATATTTTTGGATTGTGGGAGGAAACTGGAGAACCTGGAGGAAACCCACACAGACATGGGGAGAACATGGAAACTCCACCCAGATTGGGATTTGAACCAGGAATCCCCAGCGCTGAGAGGTATTATTGTGAACTAGACACATGAAAGAGGTGTTGTTGGGCATGACATGTTTTTATTGAAAGCAAAATTGGTAATAAACTTTGTCTTATATTTGTTTTCTGCGACATAGTCTTAATTTTTAAAGTAACCTGATGCTGAGTAACAGGTTTCCAACTCCTCTAACAAACACTGCCATACAGTGGCTAAATTACAGAATACAGTTTATAAAAAAACATCAGGAAAGTAATGTACTGTATATGACACGAATGAGGTGTGCATTTTTGTCATAAATGTCATTAACGGCTCAGTCAGATTTAAGCACCAGAACCACACGTTTTGTTTACTTTTAACACATTTAATATACTTAAAAAAAGTACAAATAGTTTTTGCAAACACTTTTAAATTTGTATTTGCAGGGAAATTAAGAAAAAAAATCCTATTTCCTCTCACAGTCTAAAATCATGGATTCAAGATAAACTGACTGCTCTAAATTTTAAAGTGAATGTGTGCCCAGTGATGGATTGGTGCCCTGTCCTGTGTGTAACTGCCCAACACCTGAAGGATCAATCAATAAAATACTTGAAGTTTGGTGATAAACTGATAGCAAATACTTAGTTTAAATGGCAATTGAATTATTAAGTTATTGCTATAATTAAAAAAAAAAAAGTTAAATTAGTGGTAAAAAGTAAAATTAATGGAATACACAGTAACCATGTGGTTTTACTTTGCAGGCTCCACACAAAATAATCCTCCAGACCGCTGCTGATGGAACTCCTCTGCAGTGGTATGAGGGAAACGACGGAGAGATTGTTAGCCAGGTTTAAAGGACAATCAAATGAAATGACAAGCACACATTTGACAGTCTATATTAAAACTGTTGTAATGCATATTGTTTTTAATCTGTTTTATTGAGCCAATGGACTCTAATACTATTTCTGAAGATGTCTGAAGGGTGCATCTGACTTCTTATTGCTGTGGCACAGCATGCATTAGCTGTCAAGCCTTTCAACACAGACTGACGATATATAAGTCTAAGACTTGGAAGGCATCATGCCAGTATACTTTTACTGAGATTATAATTACTGATTTTTAGCTACTAGATTCCATTATATTTACTATTATTACCCGTAGCACGTTTGTGTCTGGTACACACTTTTGCATTTATTTGATCTGTAGTCTTTGTTATTTAATTCAATAATATATGATTTCGCTTATTTATGTTTATTACTTTTCAATGAATCTTTTTATTAATGCACAGCTTATGTATGTATTTAATACTTGATGCTGATATCCTTAATTTGTAATGACTTCAAAACTGTCAATATGGTTTTGCAGATAGGCTGCTTGCTAATATAATTTTATTTTTTTGCTTTTTTTTTTTTAAATGTGTTCATTAGCTATTCATCACTAACATATTTATGTACTAACAGTTATATTCTATAGTATCTATTCTTTGTTATTTATAATAAAATCTGAGAATTAAGGTTTGATCACTCTTTTATAGCGGGGTTCTCAATTGGTTTCAGCCAAAGACCTACATTTTATCATGGTCATTAAGTCACGACACACTTTTTATAGAAACTGAACACACATATATTTTTTTTATCAAAGTAAATCCAAGTAATTCGTTCTAGAGACTGAATGTAGTAATTTTAATACTAAAATTAAGACAAAGAATTAGTATATAAAAAAATGAATGTTTAACATTTACCATCTAACTGTTTTTAATTGATCAAAATAAATAACAAGTTTAACAATTTTTCTTTTCTTTGATGAAAAATATCTATCAGTAAACTTTTTTGTTCCCATAATGGAGCTAAGGGTAAAGCATTAACTTTACCTTTACTTTTAGACAGAAAGTTAATAGGGGCAATGAGACTTTATTAAGATCATTGTGTTATGTGATCACGCCGATTAAATCCAAAGCCGAATTCGGTTATATCCAAAGTCAATGACAAACAGACATTCCTTTGTATCTATTTATTTACAAGCTGTCCTCAATTCACTTTTGCATGATGGCTCCTGTGGTTATTATTAAAATAATGTATATTGAAAAATACTACAACCTTTTTTAGTTTGTAATTGATTTTTACAGTAAATGTACAAACTTTGTGAAAGTTGTCAGCTGTGCAAACAGAACATTATGCAGCCTTCAAACTTTTACACATTAACAATTAGATTAAACCAATTTATTTTCTAATGTTGATCATGGTATGACTTGTGCCAGACATAAATCAGCCTTACTGTAAGCAAAGATAAACCACAACTATTTAGTGTAGTGTTTTATCCAATGTCAATTGTATGTGTATTATCCAACGGCAGTGGGACATCCAGTGTGTCGGTTGCTGTTGCCTGAATATGAAAACAATATATTGGACATTAACCAAATAAAAGATGGGCTGTCTCAAAATGACTTGCAATAAATGCATTCTTTCATTACCTTCTGCTTAATCCTGTACTTGGGTCGCGGTGGAGATGCCCATGCCAATCCAGGGGAGAACTTCTCAGGCGCTGGGCAGAGGACAGGGCACCAATCCATTGTTGGGCATACACTCACTCACACATCCACACAATGTACAGGGCAATTCGATTTACTGGGAATCCATGTTTTTAGGGTGTGAGAGAAAACCGGAGAACCCGGAGCAAACCCACACAGACACATGGAGAACATAAAAAAAATCCATCCAGAACAGGACCCGGTAAGTTTGGGTCCGCAGTGAACAATCTCTGGGTACGGATCCGGACCTTTGGTTTAAAGCTAGAGCACCTGACGCTGTCGCAGGCATTGTTAGTGTCAAATACTACAATTAACTAATTACAATTAACCCGAACCCTGGTATTACCAGCCATGGAGCTTTGGCTTCCCCTAGTGGCCCGGCTCGGCTTTGTGGTGGTAGGTGTTACACAATATTCTGAGATTCTCTACTCAAACAATGAAAGTCGAGATCTGCAAGTTGCAAATGTATTAAATACAAAGAAAATCATTTTTAGAGTATTAGATGTATTTAGAATACATATTAAATTGGACTCTAGAATATTTTTTTAGAGCTTGTGATGCATAAACGGATTCACTGTTAATTCAAATGATTCTTCATGGTTGTTAATCTTTGTGAACAGTACATTAATATCAGTTAAATTTACCAAGATTGGGAAGTATAGGGGTTGTTAAAAAAAATCTCAAATAATTTGATTAAAGTTTGGGTTTAAACGGTTCATTCAAAACAAGCCACCCTGTGCATTTTGCTTTAAAAAAAAGTGCTATGAATGTTGTTTATACGATTTCCCAGTATAAAGAGGCAATATGCACTACAGACAAGCTTTAAAAAAATCTGCCTTTAAAATGTTACCTTCTTCAGACTCTTTTTCTTTTGAAGCACACTAGATGTGTTATGGTTTACATGCCCCGCCCCATTTGTGAAGGTCTGCATTAAAAACTGTAACAGATAATTATTAAATTTTGGAATGCCCAGCCCCAACCCCAAATGTGGCATCAATAAAATAATTGCATCTAACTAATAAATCAATTACCAAACAGTTTCACACACTGATGCAGAATTTAAAATGAGACCAATTTAAGATTCCTCCTGCAGCTTTTATCAAATAGTGCAACAGGAAACCCAAACACAACTGCTTTAACATACTCCTTTCCAATATCACAAAACAGAATTAGATGTACAAGGTTAACAAATCACCAACTCAAATTAGCTACACTAGCAATTTCTACACTCAAAACAAGCTAATCCCTTGAAGAATTAGCTTTGAAACCAAATTATTTTCTGGCTTTGACTTTGTGAGCAGTGTCCTGGTTTAAAGAAAAGGGCACCTAAATTAAGTGTTACACAGAATGAGATGCATCCTTCACCCGTTAATAACAGATTAAGACCAAACTGCCAGGTCACAAAAGTGAGAACCATTAAAACAATTAAATCAGATTTTTTAGGAGACCAAACAGGTCACCAACTCATTTAGACATAAGCACCTTAAGCTAATTTAAATTCACACATTTGGACTACAGGCAAAAGTCCTGTACAATCTCGTGCATAGAATGTTTCAAAGCCACCCAGTTCAAGAACTGAATCCAGAAAAACTCAGCAAGACGCTATCCACCATACACAATAATGCCCTACGTGAAGTTTGTATGTTCATTCACGTGCATGTAAAACTTAACACTTCAGTTATTAAGGGATATAAGGTTTATGTAAACATGTATATTAAAAAAAAACAAGTCTTCAGAAACATTTTGGATCTCTCCAAATTTATTATAGAAACCAAATGAACACCGTCTTTAATAAAGACGCTGAGGTTTTCCCATGGTGCTCTTAATGTAGAGAGCGCGAACATTCTGCCAGTTCTTCTTTAGCAGAGACACCAGGAAGTTAATGGAAAGATGAATGTTGTAGACCAGCTCGTCCTCGGTCATCCTCACATGTCCCACTGCGACAGCCAGACACAGCACCTGCGCAGATCATAGACCATAGATTGATATCTGTCTTTAAAAAATTTTAAAACATTGCCAGGTGCCATTCCAGCAAACCCAGGAATGCTGACATTTAAAGATGAAAATGCACCAACTATAAATTAAGCCCACCATCTCTCATCATAAAAGTACCTTTTTCATCTGAAACTTAATGGTGGATTTGACTTCATCCACTTTGGTATTCAGGTTCTCATTATGGGTGAGCAGGGAGGGAAACTTTCCAGCCTTGTTGAGACCAGGGCCCAAGATACGAGGAATCTGCTTAATCAGGGACTCAGAAGCCAGAAAAGCATCGTATTTCTTTGCTACAAAACAGACAGAACTTTCTATTAGGCCGTTACTTGGACCAAAGTGGCAAGGCTTTGCCATCCAATTTGCAAACCATATATCATTAAATACACAAGTTAATTTCTTTAGGTCTGTGATAAATAAGATAAGCTTTAAATTAAAAAAAAAATAATTAAAAGTTAAGATTTATTTCAATCAAGTGTAATAAGTAGATGTAGATACTTGAGCACTGTTATCACAGTCTGTATGGCTCAAACCAATCTAAAACAAAGTGAAACCCACCCAGTTTCTTGACCAGTTTCTTGTTCTTGTTGAGCTTTTTCAGTGCCTCGATATCCATATGTGGAATCTCAGCAGCTTTGGCTTCATCACAATGCTGCTGGTCTCCGAGTACACAGACAGAGAACTTAGGACGTGGAGTGGTCTTCAGCCTGTTAAAACAAATTCCACCATCATATAGGAAGAAGCAATGGCTCCGAGCCAAGTGACGCAAAAGTAGTCTTACCCACATTACGTAGGCCACCGACAGCACAGTCATATGATTTAATTGTCGGCAAAAAGAGAAGGGCAGGAATACCCTCCTTTCTTTAAAGCCTCCCCTCATGTTTTAAGACCCAGGGTGGAGGTCCGTCTGCCATACCAGCCTAGCTGAAGAGGTAGGCAAACTACCCAGAGTAATTCTCATCTACCATTCACTAGCCTTTCCACTTTATTGCCATTTAAAAAATGGTCATGCAGGGTTTATACACCGCTCAAAAAAAATAAAGGGAACACTTAACACAATGTAACTCCAAGTCAAAAACACTTCCGTGAAATCAACCTATCTAGTTAGGAATCAATTGCCCTTGCTGTTGTGCAGATTGAACAGACAAGTAGAAATGAGCGGCACTAAGCAAGACAACCCCTATAAAGGCCTAGTTCTGCAGGTGATCTTTCCGTTTTTATCCTTTCTGGCTGATGGTTTGGACACTTTTGCATTTTGTCAGTTCTCTCACCATATAGGTAGCATGAGACAGTGTCTACAGCCCACAGAAGTTGCTCAGGTAGTGCAACTTATTCAGGATGTCACATCAATGCCAGCTGTGGCAAGGTTTGCTGTGTCTGTCAGCACAGTATCCAGATCATGGAGCAGATACCAAGAGACATGGCAAGGGCTTTAGGAGAGAACATCTGTTGCCTAATCAGGAGCATACAGAGGCGTTTGTAAGGAGGTCATATAGGCAAGTGGAGGCCACATACTACTGAGCCTCTTTTGAACTTGTCTTTAAAAATTTCTACTGAGGTTGGATCAGCCTGTCATTTGATTTTGATGTGATTCCAAATCCAGACCTCCATGGGATAATTTTGATTTACATTTTGATCATTTTTATGGTATTTTGTTCTCAAAGCATTCCACCATCAACAAAAAGATTTTCTACTGAAATATTTTCATTAAGATCTAGATGTGTTATTTTGGTGTTCCCTTTATTTTTTGAGCTACAAAGGCAGGAAGGCTAGGGCACAGGCAAAGAGAAGCTTGGGTGAAACAATAAAGGGTCGAACCTGACAGTGCCTGAAAAACGCTTGTCCTTTTGGGGATCGTAGTTTTTCAAGCTGATCTGCAGCTCCACTGTCTCTAGAAACCTGCAAAAGTCAGATAGGTTAACTTTAATAAAAGACAATTTGGGTGCTTACTCTTCAACTGTGCTTATAAATGCAAATAAATACACAACCGATGATTTAAAAAATTTGAATTTTAGTTCAGTTTTTGCCCATTGTCCTTACACACAGAGAATTTTATTTACCATCTTTAACCTATCTGTGTAGAGAAACTCCTCCTCGTTTCATTATACAAGTCATTGTTGTGTACAATCATTAAAGCACATGATTTCTCTTACCATTGCTATGCTGATGACACTATAACCCCCCCCCCCCAATCTCAAACCAGATACCAGCCTGCCCCAGAGACATATCTGTCTGGATGAAGGCCTGTCATCTTAAATTAAATGTGGCAACAACTAAGTTACTTATAATCCCAGCTAAACCCTCAATTCATAATGACCATACCCTCCAAATTGATGGCTCTGTATTCTCTCTAACTGACCCGGTCCGTAATCTTAGTTTCTCAAATGACAATCATCTTTACACTTTTAGATCACTTTTAGATCAGGTCATGAAAACTACGTTCCTGCAGATTCATTCTTTATAACAGGAAAATCAGACCCTTCCTAAAAGAGCAGGCTACTCATCCTATTTCGGTTTGACTTTGTAATTCTCTGCTAGCCAGTCTCCCAACTCCTAATCAATTGGTTCAAAACATTGGTTTAAACAATTGGTTCAGAACGTTCATGTTCAACCAGCCAAAGCAAACTCATGTCACTCCATTATCTTCCTGTAGCTGCTGCATTCAGCATTCAGTGACTCTGGTCCACAGGAAAGTCGCTGCATCTGCCCCGCTTACCTTCAGTCAATCTTTACTAAATACACTCCAACTCGTTCAATTAAATGGTGGAAGGACCTTTCCAACAGATCAAGAAATTTCTCAAAACACAACTCTTAATGAACAAAAAAAAAAAATAAATAAATAAAATAAAATATATATATATCAGCCAGCTCGAGTAACCTTAATGGTACAGTTTAGCTGTTTTTCCCCCTAAACTACTGACTTATTTGTAACCTAAATGAATAAATGTAATGTAAATTTAGTTGAGCTATTGACAAAGTACCATGTTACAGCAGCAAATTCCTATGAACCAAAGAATCAGAAAAAAATTACCCACAATTTTACAATTATTAAGGATTCGGTCTTACTTTCTCCTCTTGGCAATGGAGCCCGACTGGACTTCCCGAACAGCCTCGTACAGAGTATCTCTCGACACCTTACTAAATACAAACCAAAAGAAAAGATTAACAAATACAGTAACAAATAAACTATTTATTGTATTAAGGATAGTAATCGAAAACTAGATCGGTGTACATCCAACAAATTACGTTAGATGGAAACAGATTTAACATTATGAACACGAACTTGCATGCTAACCGCTAATGCTGTACGAGCTTCGCTGAACCTTATAAGCACGATTTTACCAATTTGGCTGGTTAAACTAATGCCAATGACATTTGAAAAACAAATAACATCTTTTAGTGTTGAGTTGTTTATTATAACAAACATTTTCTCCATACCTCATTTTGCCTGCTTCCCCCTCGCCACGCGAACCCGAAAAAGGACCTACGACAGGAGGTGACGTGAATTATAGCCTACCGACGTCACTATGGCGTGGGCTTCCTAAACGGCCATGTTGGTTGTGGCAAAGGTATGCTTTACTCAAATAACATTGAATTCATTCATTATCGTCCGCATAATCCTTTACATGCCCATCCAGACATTTTTCTTGGTAAACCGTTTCCAGTTAAATTGCTATTTTCTCATTTCATTAGCTAAATCGTCTACTAGGGTCACATGGTGGTTCTCCATGCCCATCCAGGGGAGAATGTTTTGAGTGATGGGCAGGTACACCTGCTCGCTAACTCAGATAGGCACTCTCAAACATACAGGGGGAATTTAGAGCAACCTCTTTTATTATCTTACAGCAGTTTTAAGTACACATGTGCTTTGACTAGACTGTATTATCTTTAGTAGCCCTGTTGTCCAACTGAGCCCTGATGTTTCAATGATAGTTAAAGTAGAAGCATTGGTTTTAAATATTAAACAGTAAAATCATTGCTGAAAAAATGAAAACTAAAGGGCAATGCATTTAATAACAATTGTTTTATTTTGTTTCTACTAATAATAAAATAACTTGAACATGCAAATTAATTTTATACCATTCATCAACAGAGTGAAGTTACAACCACAATTTTCAGTTGCCCAAATATTTAACCACGGACTTTAATTTACAAAGTTCTGCAGACAATAAAAGTAAAAACATATACTTGTGTACCAAAACATCAATCTCAAACACTTTTTGTGCTTGTGCAGGTTTAATTTAAAACATCATCCATCCATCATCTTTCGCTTATTCCTCTACTAGGGTCACGGTGGAGTTCCCCATGCCCATCCAGGGGAGAACATCTGGGCGCTGGGCACCCAGAACAGGGCGCCAATCCATCGTTGGGCACA
>JAOUQT010039983.1:0-11145 GCA_025769995.1 Xyliphius kryptos
GTTGAACATCTCCCATGGTCTGCACACTCACCAGATCTAAATATTATTCAGCCACTTTGGGGGGTTTTGGAGGAGCGGGTCAGGAAACGTTTTCCTCCACCAGCATCACATAGTGACCTGGTCACTATCCTGCAAGTGGAATGGCTTAAAACCCCTCTGACCACTGTGCAGAGGGCTTTATCTTAGCAATCTTTAGCAAACCGTTAACCTCGCACCTTGCAGCTTGAACTAGGGGGTGTCAATGCATCTTTGCTGTCGTGACGATATAATTTATTGGTGTGTTCTGAGCATCACATGCAATAAATCAATCATCGTATCACTTGTCATTCCCTTTATGGGCCTGTTGTGGTCTGAATTTGGCGGATTGCTCATTTTATTTTGTAGCATTTTGGTTTATTATTAAAGCAGTGTGAATCCTGCAGATTCATTCTGTACATCAGGAACATTAGACCTTTCCTACCAGACCAGACTACTCAGCTGATGGTCCAAGCCCTCATCCTATCCCGGCTCGACTTTTGTAACGCTCTGCTTGACTCGTGTTCAACCAGCCAAAGCGAACTCATGTCACTCCATTACTCTCCATTGGCTTCCTGTAGCTGCTGCATTCAGTACAAGGTACTGACTCTGGCCTACAGGATAGTCTCTGGATCTGTCCCCTCTTACCTTCAGTCTATCTTTACTAAATACACTCCGACTCGTTCAATGCGCTCTGGTGATGAATGTCGCCTGGTGACTTCAACTCCAATTCTCACTCCATTTCATTCAGCACTGCTAAATGGTGAAACGACCTTCCCAGCAACATCTGTAAGGTTGAGTCACTCTAAACATATCTCTTCCAGCGACACTTGCTATTAAAAATAAATTAAAAATTAAAAAAGAAACCAGATTGAGTAATGTACAGTGTAGATGATTTTTCCTAAACTATTGACTTGTGATTTTTTCTCATTTGTTAGTTGCTCTGGATAAAAGCGTCTGCTTAATGTAAATGTAATGTAAATGGGTACACTTGGGCAGGAAATGTACGGCGGGTCGTGGACCCATTTTGACCTTACCAGCTGCCATGGCAACATCATGTGCTGTCGTTTAAAAAGTGATGAGGTCATCCTGTTACCACTGTTGCACTGTACTAAAGTAGCTTGTCTGAACTGAATCGTAATTCTAATTCATGCAATCCATGCGATGGAACTTGTTTGCTGGTCTATGAAGTGTCCCGACATCAAAGCAGCACAAAGCCGCTGAGCAGAGACGCTGGACAGTTTGAGATTTCCAACGTTTTTTTTTTTTTTTTTTTTCCATCACACTGCGCAGCATCACAACTAAAGAAATCCAGCTGCTTCATAAATATGCAGAAGTTGCAGATCTGCATACGGGGCGCGAGCGCAGCGGAATGAGAGTATCAGGCACTGAACCACAGGTGAGGAATGAATCCCCAGAAATATAGCATTTTAATTTAGTGAGTCATTTATGGAAATTGGGATTCACTTATAGATATTATACACTCTTAATCAACGAACCAAGTTTAATAGATCTGGATACCGGATCCAGAATGTTTTCTGTGCATCTGTGTATAGTTCACATACGTAAGATGAACCTGAAGGTGCTAGCGTTATAGCGTGTGTCAGTCTGTGTGTGAGGTATTTCCCTGAACTGCATTACAGTCAGTATAAACAGACAACAGTATACTCGTCTGCGGTATTAACATGTCCATGTTTTCTCCTTGGAGACTTCACAGATCCCAGAGGGCTTCATTAGAAGAACAGACAATATGGAAGAAGGCGTCTATCTGGCTCTGTCTTTACCGCAATGGCCGTTGCAATTGTTTTGCATGCCACTGCTGCATAGTGTGAGATTATATTCTATATGTGTTACTGGTATTGACGTAACACTTTCATCTTAAGTGTCGAGTCGCTGGGGTGCCGAGAACAATCTGCCGACTCTGCAAGTCACTCTAATGTTTAGAACAATCCAAATACCTGGAGGCAGTCATGCAATCATATATATTTATACATATTTATATCCTCTCACCCGTAACGTGCCACATTTTTCTCACTTTGTGAGGGAAGGGAGGAAATGACATGCCAGCTCTGTTTACCCGAACCACCAGACTGAGACGTGCTGCTACTGAAGGCCCGTCGCGGTGCGCTTAGCATCGGTGGAATCAAATGTTCTGCCATAGTACACGCCATGCAGCAAGTGGAGACGAGATTTGGGTGGTGATGACATCACAAATAGAAACAAACCTGTGAATCACATTGTTGATAGAAATGGCATACGGTTGACGACCTGCAACCGCTGAAAAAAAGATCCCTCAGCCACTTCTTTTAGGTTGTAAAAAGTAAATGTATGTGTATTTGGTCGCACTGCGGCAGTAAAATAGTCAGAGTGCACTTATTGGGAATGACATGCTGATTGGTTTATTGCACAAAGGTTAGGGTTAACCCAAACCCTAACCCTGAACCTGACCCCCAAAAAATATCCATAAATCATGACAGCAAAGGCACATAGATAAGCTGCAGGGTGCAGTTGATGGCTTGCAATCGCTAAAGTAAAACCCCTTAAACTGATTCGTTGAGGTTGTAAAGAGTATGTTTATTTGTGCATAATTGGTCACACTGTGCCGTTGAAATAGCAATACACCAAAGTCAGACTGCACCTGGCTCTTAAAGGAAATGGTAACTGAGACACTGACACTACTCAGCTGCTGGTCCAAGCCCTCATCCTGTCCCGGCTCGACTATTTTACACTGTGCTTGCCGGTCTCCAAACGGCAAAAATCAGACCTCTGCAGTTGGTTCAAAATTCCGCAACCAGACAAACAGAACTCATGTCACTCCATTCCTACTCTCTCTCCATTGGCTTCCTGTAGCTGCTGCATTCAGTACAAGGTACTGACTCTGACCTACAGGTCAGTCTCTGAATCTGTCCCCTCTTAATTTAGTTAGGTAGTTGTGCACGCTTGATGGCCCGCTATATGGATCGCACAGCGCTGTTGAAATAGCAATCCGCCAAAGTCAGAAGTCACCAGACTTTTGAATAATGCTAACTCAGACACTGATTGGTTTAGGCTCTTAAAGGAAACGGTAACCAACAAGCTGACTGTTTAATTCATGTGATGCCCAAAACACACCCATAAATCATGTTGTCACCATTTACATTTACATTTAGTTATTTAGCAGACGCTTTTATCCAAAGCAACTAACAAGTATCCCAAGAACACTGGGTTGATACAGCACCCTGGAGCAATGAGGGTTAAGGGTCTTGCTCAAGGACCCACATTGGTAACTTCAGTGGACCTGGGATTTGAACCCGCAACTCTTAGATTGATTGTCCAACACCCTAACCACTGAGCTACCACTACCTGTCATCATAGCAACAACACAATGAATTATGATATATTCTTTGACTTTGTGGCTGTAAAGATTACATTAATTTATGCGTGATTGATCACATTGCGCTGATGAAATAGCAACCTGCCAAAGTCAGACTGCAGCAGGCTCCAAAGGGAAACGGTAACTGACAGGCTGATTAGTTTATTGCCCAAAACACCCCATTAATCACGTGAATTGTAAATAATAAGTTAATTTACATTGAGTTGGTCGCAGTGCGCCGTTGAAATACCAATCTGTCATGGATTGCACGGGAAGCCTAAAACACAGCCATAAATCACGTCGTCAATACAGCAAAGGTGCACAAGGTCGCATCAGCTGTTGTAAAAAAAGCCCTATAGGAATAAATGACTTGTATATGCAATATGTGGGGGGGGTAACGGTGGCTTAGTGGTTAGCACGTTCAAATCCGATCTGGGTGGAGTTTTCATGTTCTTCCCGTGTCCGTGTGGGGTTTTCCAGGTTCTCCGGTTTCCTCCCACAGTCCAAAAACATGGATTCCAGGAAAATTGGTATAGTGCGTGTTTGTGTGTGGATATGTGAGTGACTGTGTGCCCAGCAATGGATTGGTACCCTGTCCTGGGTGTATATGCCCAGTGCCCTAGATGTTCTCCCATGGATGAGCATGGAGAACCCCAACGCGACCCAAGGAGAGGAATAAGCGGAAGATAATGGATGGAATGTCATCTGTGTTAAACAAAGCAGTGGTGTGGACTTGTACAGGGAACACACACACACACATACACACACATGCATGCGCACACAATTTTTACAATTTAAAAAAGAAAAGTTTCCAAACGTGATTTAGAATGAGACTGTTTGTATTTCAGAGAGTAGAAAGATAAACACACTGGATAGAAAAGCCGACATATCACGACTTTATGAATATTTAATCTTCTGACCTTTTCATACTCGTACCTTCTACATCCCCAACTGAAGACTGGCTGTCTAACACATTGAACGTCTCGTGTCTGAGTAATTCGGTATCAAACCCTCTGAACAGCCCCTGTACACTGACAGCCCTGACAAACTACACCTCTAACAGCATAATTCATCAAACCGCACCACAATAACACTCCTATTTACCACTAGCAGAGCTCCGTGTCACCGCGGCTGGATAGAGAGAGGGTGAGGCGGATTCCAGTCGGCATGGAAACGCCACTTTTGTTTGAATATTAATGCTGTTTGATAAAGCTTCTAAGAAAGCTAGCGAGGTTTTAACAGTTCAGAAAAGCCTCTTTTTAGGAAGCGAGGCGCTCAGTCGGTGGGGGGCGTGGGGTGGTGGGAGATAAAACAGGTCTTCCTGACACTCCTTCAAAGCAGCAGTTCGCCTTGATCCAATTTTCCTGCAGAAATCCCCCTTTTTCTCCCTCCGTGCTAATTAATTCCTCCCAAACCTGGTTAGCATGTAGCGCCTCGCCAGGACGTAGCGCAGCAGGAGTTCAGGGTTGTTTTTGAATCTCTGTGTCGCTGTTTGCGGAAGTTCGGGTTAAACCGAGCTAATTTCAAAGGTGGAAGGGTTAAAACCAAACACTGAACTGAAAGAGCGAGAAGTAATTATAATAGTAAATCTCACACACACACACACACACACACACACACACACACACACACACACACACACACACACACCCACACACACACACAGAGTTTAGGATCATAGGATCAGTTAGTTTAAGAAACTGAAATTTTTTTCAGATAGAGGGGTCACCAGTGAACGAACTATGGTAACCATAGCAACAGGAATGCTGCACTGTCGGACGCGGACGTCTCCCCCCCCCTTCCCCCCGAGATGAAAGACAAGTCCTAAATTAGATGAGCATTAATTATTTTATTTTTTTTAAGAATGTACAGTGGAACCTCTGGTTTCGTTGCTGATCATCCAGTGAACTGCAACCCAATCACCACAAACCCTGTAGAACAACCTGCTTGGACCCTAAATTCACCCAAAGCACAGTCAAGTTTGGTGGAGGAAAAATCCTGGTTTGGGGTTCAGTATCGGAAGGGGGGTGGGGGGTATAAGAGCTGGGCAGAGTGGAGGGCGACATCAACAGCCTAAAGTATTAGGACATTCCTGCTGCCCATTACTGTCTAAACCAGGGCAGATGCTGCAGCGAGGTACTTCAGCCTCAATGTCAAAGTTCCTGAGAGCAAGGAAGCGCACGGTGCTGCAGGACTGACCGGCCCAGTCACCGACACGAACGCATGAGCATGTCTGGGGTAAGACGAAGGAAGAGTCGTTATTATTTGTTCTTCCTACAGCTTCAATAAGCGACGTTTATGTTGTGCTTCTTAAAACGCCAGCTTGGCGAGGGACTGGCCTCTCAGTGGTTAGCGTGTTGGACTATCAATATAAGGGTTATAGGTTCAAATCCCAGGTCCACTAAAGTTACCAATGTGGGTCCTTGAGAGGGTCCTGTATCAACCCTGTAATGTAAATGGGACTGAGCTGTTTTACAAACCTGCTGTCACTTCTTCTCTTAACCTCATGAGCCTCTCTGGTTTAACTGCTGTTCCAATTTTTTCAGATTAAAAACACGTTGTACAAAGTTAAAGGGTGAAAGCTGAGTGTTTTATGACTGAGGAGATGTTTACTGACCTTCATCCAACAAACAGCCCTCAAATACAGCTGTTTATTCTTTTGTCCAGGACCCTGGCTATGATTAAACCAGATGCAGTGACCAAAGTTGGTGACATCATTCAGATGATTTATGATGCTGGCCTTATTGTCACCAAAGCTAAGATGACCAAGCTAACCTGGTAAGCACAAAGGTTTAAGAGTTAGGGCGGGATGTTGGTGATTATAATTAAAGATAAATCATTTTCTATAAAGCACAGAGGGACTGTGTTTGGACTTAAATCAGCTCAGTTACGTGTTCTGCAGGGGCAGAGCTCCGATAAGGGCCACTAACTACGATCAGCCATTAACTCAGAGCGTTAGATCAGTGATGGGTGATCGGATGGTTAGCTCTGAGCTGAGCACTGCACATCCACAGTCTCAGTTTGCTGTTTCTCCTCAGGCTCGGATGTTTGCTTGTTCTCCCTGGATCTGTGAGGGATTCCCCAGTAAACAGATCAGTGATTGGGTTTTTTATTCTGATCGAGTCAGCTCACCACTGAGCATTGTGTCTTATTAAACCTCAAATAAATGACTTGAACTTCTATACATAGTTAATGAAATATGATAAATATATTCCCAAGATGTAAGACTGGGTATATAAATATAATACAACCAAGAGAAATATTTTCATATTAATCATTATACAGACAGAGTCAAATATAACTAGCTGTAAATACACTGCTCCAAAACAATAAACTAAAATAACACAATAACACATCCTATACGATCTGAATGAATAAATAATTAATGAACAAAATGATTATATAACCCATTGGGGTCTGGATTTGTACCTGTAGGACGGGGCGCCAACCTATCACTAGGCACAATTGCGCGCACGCACACACACACACACACACACATACACACACACACATACACACACACACATACACACACACACACACTCTATATTGGGGCAATTTTAAGCATTGAATTCAACTTTAATCCATGTTTTTGGACTGTGGGAGGAAACCCACACAGACACGGGGAGAACATGGAAACTCCACCCAGATTGGGATTCAAACCAGAATCCCCAACGGTGGGAACATGATAACCACTAAGCCACCGTGCCGCTCACATTCTGAAACATCATGAATTAATTAAAAGAAGAGAACGCAGAATGTCATCTTAGAGGTTTTGTCAGTGCTTTCTAAGTTCTCATAATCACTACCATGTAATAAAAGAAGATCTAGAGGATTGTATGTTCTCCTCTTTTTTGTAAACCCTTAAAATCAAACACTTAATGTGGGGATTTCAATGTACATGGACATTAGATTGCATTAGGAGGCTCTATACTGTATATACAGCATATTCTATTTGTTTCTGTCTCCATCAAAGTCGTTTCAAATCACCATTAAGGTGCACGAACTACCAACGTAAATAAGCATAATGGAATGTGGGTCACAATTAAGTGAACATAAATAAATGTATGGATAAATGCACACATACAGACAGTGAGGGAGGACCATCAGTGAGTCAGAGCTCCGTCAGGAAGGAGCCGTGGTCCGTGGTGTTACAGTAGCTGAGTAAGCATTACCCATCAGTCATCTGCAGCTGCGTGTGAAAACCCATCCACCCTGCGCCGACCTGAAAATAACCATTAAAGGCCGATTCCAGCCTACCGCAGCTCGGTACGCCCGTTGACAGGACCAGATTCTAAAATAGAGTTTTAAAGGCTATTTATAGAGCTACAGTGGCACCTGAGTGACGTTTCATACAGTCTTTATGTTCAGGCGGCAGTGTGGATAGTAAACCTGATGTACTGACGTTATTCAGTGCACTCTGTGTCTCATTATACAGTACATGGTCATAAATATGAGGAATGACTTACAAACCAAACGTTTATTTGAATGTCACGCTTAGCTGCCTTCCCTCCATTTTACAACCAGAAGTCTGAACCTGAGCTCTCAAAGTTTCTGAATTTGAGATGTTTATGACTTCTCAGTTATAATCATCAAAATCCTAAAAGAAAAGCATAATGCGTTTAGAGGATTTTGAATTGGTGTTTTAGTGGAAGCTGCACTCTACGGATCAGAATGTTGCGTTACTGAGTTGCATCTCTGTGTTTGTGGTGTGTAACTAATAATAGAACTCCAAGTTTCTCAGATCGATCAGCGGGATAAAACCGATGAGCAGAAACAAATTGTTCTGGCGGCCGACTTTATCTTGGTTTGAAGAAAGTCTTGGGAGATCACTTATTAACTGCCTACTTTTATGGCTTTCTTACAGGAAGCAGGCGGCCGACTTTTACGTGGAACATCAGTCAAAGTCTTTTTTCAAGTAAGTCCTGGGTGAATGATTCACTCACCTGCTGAGCCACTCAGAGCTTCACAAAGGGACTCGAAAGACCAAGCGGTCGGTCTCAGCTCTCTCCGGTTGCTGACTGACACTGCAGCTTTTTAATTGAACCTTTCCTTTAAATGATCAAATGTGATGTTGAATATTAACATTCAGGTGCATGAAACGATTCGGTCTTTAAAATATGTGCATCAAAATGTCAAGAAAGAAAGAAATAAGTCCCATCCAACATGCAATCATTCATCTGGTTCGATAATAAATCTATTTTTCTGCAAACACTCATGTTGATGGGTTTGTTGTTTGACAGTAACCTGGTGCAGTTCATGAGCTCTGGACCTGTAATCATCATGGAGCTGATGGGTGATGAAGCTGTGTCCAAGTGGAGGACAGTTCTTGGTCCCAATGACTCAGGACTTGCACGAAAAGATGCTCCAGACAGCCTTCGCTCTAAATTTGGCAGCGACTGCACTAAAAATGCAGGACATGGCTCTGACTCTTTGGCATCTGCTGCTCGGGTATTTCAAATCAAAGTGCACCTGCAATATCCTTACAACTGTATGATGGGAATTTTCTTGTGTTTCATTTTTTTTATTTTGGGTTTTTCAGGAGTTAGAGTTCTTCTTTCCGTCAACTACAGGTCACGGTCCCGTCAACACTGCCAAATATTCTGACTGTACCTGCTGCATCATTAAACCTCATGCTATCTCTGAAGGTACACACACACACACACACACACACACACACACCTAGTGTGACCCACATGTACACTACAACTAACTGGGCATCAATGATCCTAAGCTGTTCTTGTCCAGATGTACAAAACTGGCCCAAGTCATCACACTACCACCACCATGTTTCTCTTAACAAAACACTCTTATCATTTAAACCAAATAGAGCTACTAAATATATCCAGTCCACTAGTGACACATTACCATGCCTGAGTGTAACTAATAAAACAATAAAGTCTTGTTTTGAATAAAGCACTTGAAAGAGGTGTTATTGGGTACGATGCTTTCGTGTGGTTTATTTACAGTTATGTACAATTATACCGTTTTTTTTAAACGGTTTCCAGCACACTGTGATAAAAAACAAGGTTTGATTCATAAAACACGTAAAAGCAAAATTGCTAATAAACTCATCTTCCGAAATGTTAAAGATTTACAGTTTCTTTAACAATTAAATAATGCCCTCTAGTGGCCAAATAACAAAACGCACTTTATGAAAAACTTCGGCAAACCATATATTTCATATTGCACATTTATATGAATGTAAAGCGGTCAGAGGCGTGGCTTATTATGAATGATGTCATGGCTAGACTTTTTATTCTTTCATATCATCAATAGTTTTAGTACTAATCCTGAGCTGAGCTGTGAAAATTAAATGCAACCCCAGCCCCCCTCCCCATACACTGCACACTCAACTTGTCTTCTTTTTTTTTTTAATGCCCCCCCTCATTCTGAGCATACCACCAGGGTCACGTAGCTTAAAACACCTTCAAAGTGCAACTGGAAAAGGGGGAAGCCAGAGGTTTTTATAAGAACCAATGTTCATCTCTCACATTAGTCATTACAAACACTATGGTCCCATGCCCACCCAACACGCACGCTACACCATGGCTCAATGGAAAAAATGCTCCACCAATAAGAGAGCAGACTTGTGTCTCAAACAGAGAATTGTGTTGCCAGGCAGGTCTAAGCCCCGTTGCTGAGCAACAGGCCTTTTCATGTCTGGGTGCGCCAGCGGTGTTAACCTGTGGCTTATCGGTGGGGGAGAACATGGTAATGTGAAGGTGCGATTTGCATAAGAATCTCCACAGGTGGTGCTGCCGCCATGTTGAAAGAAGGGAAAGTCAAATTAGAAAAAATGGGGAGTCGGGTCGCTCGGTGTAGATGCAGCTGTCTGTCCTGATCATCGGCTGTGTACTCTGTTATTCGAGCCTCTTCTTTTATTAACACCAGGGTTGCGGTTCTGCGGAATGTACAATACAGCCCTCAAAATACCTGCTATTGTAACTGTGTGTGTGTCAGTGCTGGGAAAAACACAAA
Source organism: Xyliphius kryptos (assembly GCA_025769995.1). Taxonomy (NCBI): domain Eukaryota; kingdom Metazoa; phylum Chordata; class Actinopteri; order Siluriformes; family Aspredinidae; genus Xyliphius; species Xyliphius kryptos. The sequence goes on from JAOUQT010039983.1 coordinate 10,349, forward strand.
CACTACACACACTGATATCACACACACACACACACTTATCTTATCTTACATTGGTGCTGACAGGGTCGTTAATCAGGATGGACCTGTCCTGAGCGCTGCATCTGTGGAAAAGTGTTGGCACCCTTGGCTAGGCAGTACTTTGGAATCGTGTAAACAGGGCTCTTTATAATCCACAGACTGTTTGGTTTGTTTTTGGAGTAAATATGGGTGTTGCATGCACTTATTTCAGTGCATTTCATAAAAGAACAGGATGATCGTATGGTGGTTAAAAATGATTTAATATACCTGATGTATGCCGGGATGACAAAGTTCAAATGCTAACAGCTACAAAAAGAAACGAGGTTGCACAGCTTTGTGCCTGTACCTTATCAAAGCTTTATTGACTTTAAAAACAACATCAGACAAGCTGTGATTTATCCTTTAAATTGCAGGCTATATAAAGATAAGCTTGTCTAGTACGTTCAAAAGCAGAGCAAGTAGTCTCTAAGAACAGTAAAGACCTTAGGACTAGCAAGGATAGGTTTTTATTCAGATCTGAGAAGTGAGGGGGTGATTTATTTGGTTTGTGTCACAAAAGACTATTGTGTTAAAAAAACATATATTAAAAAGTCAGTAAGTGTCCTGCAGCCAGTCACGTGTAAGCTGTGTGGTCAGTAGGTTTTTTGCGGGACGTTCCGACGTGGGCGTCGTTGAGATTTGATGAACCGTATGGTAAAATAGTGGAGTGGTAGCTCAGTGGTCAGGGTGTTGGACTATCAATCACAAGGTTGGGGGTTCAAATCCCAGGTCCACTGAAG
>JAOUQT010039999.1:0-11145 GCA_025769995.1 Xyliphius kryptos
ATGTTCTCCTTATGTGTGTGGGTTTCCTAAGGGTTCTCCGGTTTCCTCCCATATGCCAAAAAACATGAACGTAAATTGAAGGCTCTAAATTGCCCTGTGTAGTGTGTGTATGTGACTGTGCGAGTGAGTGTGTACCCAGCGATGGATTGGCGCCCTGTCCTGGGTGTATCTGCCCGTCTTCTCTGGATGGGCATGGGGACCCCCCCCCACCCATGACCCTCATAAAGGAATAAGCAGAAGATAATAAATGAATGAAGTGTGTGTGTGTGTGTGTGTGTGCCCAGTGATGGATTGGCGCACTGTCCTGGGTGTATCTGCCCAGAGCCTGAGATGTTCTCCCCTGGATGGGCATGGGAAACCTCAACGAGACCCTAATAGAGGAATAAGCGGAAGATAATGGATGGATGATACTTCGCTGCCTCCCGAAAAACTCAAATAAGTTTAATTAATTCAGACTTATTTAAACCACTAACCGGACTGTAACCAGTAGTAGTCTATTTTCTTTAGTACTGACAACACCATAACCTCACTAAAATTGAAAAAAAGAAAATAATAAAAATGACCAACATTTATGAAGTCTGCTCACTTTCAACTTCGCTTGAATCTTTGATTCTGTCAGCAAAGTTGGAAAAACATATTTTTTTTTTTTTTTTTTTTTTTTTTTTTAGAAAGTTGGGTCACATTACATTGAGAGATTGCCTTCCTGGCTGAGGATGTAACAGATGCTACCTCGATAGCAGGATGATTTATATGGACAGACTGAGCTATCTCAGTAAGCTGAATTCTCAAGTATCTAGGAAACGAGCCAGCCTTAAGCACAGAACACGCATTTGGTGATGTAGAATGCTGTTTAAGTAGATGGCTCATTAGGGTTTTAAAACCTGACCCAGGAGTGTGAGATTACTGCTCAGTGAAGCCCATACTTTAAAGAAAAGTAATGTTCTGCCGCTTAAAACAAACTATTAATTTAATTTTCAAAGTTTATCGGTTTTGGGTCCGAAGTCAACAACGTCTGGGTTCCGACCCGGACCGTGGTTCACCTTTTAATGACCTCTGATAGACTGTTAAACTAAATAAGCTTTTTATTTATTAAAAAAGAAAAGCACATCAAAGACATAACTAAGCTAAGCTGCTACACATCCGTCACACCTGGAGAATTTACAACTACAGGATGGGCCTATAAGGATGGATCCACCCTGCTAAAATGGAAGTGGTTGCTGAGATCACCTTACCGTTTGTGGCATATTAGTACATGGGAGGGGGTAAACATTTAAAGCCGAGTGACGCCCATGGGGGGACATCTGCAAAGCAGCCATTTTGGATTAGCCTTCACTTTTTTCAATGGGAAGGGATCATGTGACACATCAAACACAGAGAATTGCATAAGAAAAACAATGGTGTGCTCATTTTTTAACATGGCTTCATTTTTTATCGAGTTATTGACATGTTTGTGACATGGAGCAATGACTGTAAGACTAAAGGATGTGCTTAAAGTGCTGCCCATTCTCTTCTCCCAATCTTGACTAAGGCTATAATGTACTCCTGTGGGGCACCTGGAACAAAGGATGCCAGAGGCCTGTGGTAGCATTGCATCTGTGGTATTGCTCTTGGTGTGTCAAGAGTGGGAGAAGAGAATTGCGTTGACAATTTAACACAATGGGCAGCATTTTGAGCACATCCTTTATTGGGTTATTGGATGTCACCCGGCCTGAAATGTTTTCCCCCTGTTTTCCCACTGACATGTACTAATATGCCACAAACATTCACAACCACTTCCATTTCACCAGGGTGTATCCATACTTCTGGCCCACCCTGTAGTTTTATATTGTAAAATGTAAAATAAGAGACAACAGATCATCCTTTGCTTCCAGTTGCAACACCTCTAAAAACAGAAAAGTCATCATGGGTAAGTTATACCATATTACTTTGGCACTTTTAATAGTCTGGCAACCTATGGATAGAGGAAATCCGCATGATCAGCAGGCTAATTTTAACTTAATGGAATGTCCTGACATGTTTGGAGACAGGTGCTAAAATGTGTAGAACTTCAACATAAATATTTCAAGACGGTGACTTCTCGTTAGTCACCGTCTTGAACTCGTTAGTCACTAGGGTCGCGGTAGGGTTCCCCATGCCCATCCAGGGGAGAAAATATCAGACGTTGGGCAGATACAGCCAGGACAGGGCGCAATCCATCGCTGGGTACACACTCACTCACGCACTATACAGGGCAATTTAGAGCATTCAATTTACCTGGAATCCATGTTTTTGGACGATGGGCGTAAACCGGAGAACCCAGAGGAAACCTAACCAGGAATCCCCAGCGCTGAGAGGCGAACGTGCTAACCACTAAGCCACCGTGCCCCCCCCAGAATAGTACAAATAAATAAAAACATGGCTGTCCATACCGATAACAAGATGGACATTTATAAGACGAGTTAAGCAATGTGGGGGGTACAGTGGCGTTTTGGTTAAGGCGTCCACTTCTCAGCACTCGGTATCCAAACCCAGTCTGGGCGGAGTTTTTATGTTCTCCTCATCTTAAAATGGGTTCCCTCCGGGTTCTCCGGTTTTCTCCCACTGTCCAAAAACATGGATTCGAAGTGAATTGGCTCGAAATACAGGTTTGTTACTATGTGCTATTTCCTCACACCCCCTTTATGACCTACTGTCATCTTCATTTTGCTATAATTCGCGTGACTAAACGTTTACCTAAATATTGTGCTTTCTCTGTTGAACACCAAATGACAAAATCAAACTTCTCCTGTCAGCCAATTTTGACACACTGCACAGACTGCATGCACAGGCAAATGTCACACTTAAAACAGAGTGTTCCAGAACAGACAGTGGTTTAGACAAAAACCACTATTTTAACAGGGTCATGCTTCACGAGCAGCAAGAACTGCTGTTTCGCACAGGAACAAATGATCAGCGCATCCCCTAATTAATTGTCCTGCATATTTGGATGAATTGTCTCCAGCACAGGTTCTTTAGACATAACACTCCCACTGCTGAGCACAGCTGGCAGTGCTTTAGGACACTAACACTCCATAATTTACAAACCGATCACTGTTGCAGCACTAGACAGCAAGACTAGACACACCAGATATAGTTTTGTGTGTGAGAATCAGTGTAAGTCTGTTAGTGTGAGACCAATCAGGCGTGTAATGCGCACGAGTGAATAACAGAGTAGATGTAGTCGAGTCAATGTGTGTCTGGGAGTAAGAAGTGGAGTAAACTGTGTACGAGGGTGTGAAAGTGAAAAAACATGTTTATCTGAGTGTCTGGCAATGCTTGAGGAAAAAAAACGGAATGTCTGTAGAAAGTAATATATAATAATATATTTGCGATTGTGCAATTTTGGGGGAATGGGTAAATTTGCCAGCTTGTGACTCAGCAACGTTATGTAAAATGAACCCAATAAGCAGGTTGCTTCATTCAGTGGATATATTTTTTTCCTGGTGGAAGGAGCATGTATAAGGATGACAATGTTAAATGCTAAGCTCAAAAAAAAAAAAAAAAAAAAAAAAAAACAACTCTCCAGGGCAGCATTTTCAAAATTGAATTGGACACCACAGAGCCTTGACCTTTAAAAAAAAGTCTTTGTTGGGTGCCGGGAGAGGAATCAGTGGAGTGTTTTGACTGTCACATGGTCAATACAAGATCTGCAAAACATTTTATGCAGCTCTGGAAGGAAATCAATGTTGTCACATTGGTCATGGAAGTATGGCCACATTAAATGTGTACTGAGGAGAAAAGCAATATGTAAGCATTTGTGATTTTTGTCAACCAGACGGTGTATGTCTGTACTGTACATCAAATAAAGGGGGTGGACCAAACGCATGACACATGAAGGGTTAAAACAGTACTTCCAATTGAAGAGGTTGATTGGACACCTGTGTCAGAACATCTTGACCTAGTGTTGGAATAAACAATTATTAAGACAGAAGGACATTCTGTCTGCTTAAATGTCTGCTGACCTTGGTTGGGACAAGAACCTTGGTCTGAGAAATCAGGAACCGCAACTGATTTCAAAACATGATGGTGGGTCAGGTCACAGCGGGAGCTGGTAGCTCAGTGGTTAGGGTGTTGGACTATCAATCACAAGGTTGGGGGTTCAAATCCCGGGTCCACTGAAGTTCAACCACAGTCCACTGTGGGTCATTGAGCAAGACCCTTAACCCTCATTGCTCCAGGGTCCTGTTTCAACCCTGTGTTCTGATCCCAACTAAGTTGGGATACTTGTAAGTCGCTTTGGATAAAAGCGTCTGCTAAGTAACTAAATGTAAATGCAAGCTTTATGCAAAATGACGGAGTGAATAATTTCTCTTACCGTCAAAACAAACAAAAGCTAACATGGAGTTACAAGCCAAATCATTCCAGCTGTTTCAACCCGTGCATCCACATGCCTCTTGTGCATACCAGTTGTCAGGATTTGGTGGCGACCAGTTCTTCAGACTTAAAGGTGTGTTGTTGTAGGACCAGCGCCAGCTGTTCACATTATTGTAAAGTCCGATCCAAGCGGTGACACTGAGGTTGAAATTCTGCTGTGCTGCTTGATTTTGTAGTAAAACCATGTCGTTGGCACCTCGGATGGTGGCAAGGTCATTATGCTTGGACCGGCAGTAAGCCTGAGCACCACTCCAAGTTTGATTCTGTTGGATAATGTAATATCTCAGCAAGGCTGGCATCACAAATGGGGCAACTGTTGTGGATAAGAAAGACCCATTATGTCAGCTCAAATGATTAAAACAATAAAATAGAAAATACTTCCCAAACAATTGGCTTTAGTATGAAACTTAATTACATCCCCATCACATCATTCCACCAAATCATTTGTGAAATTTCACAATAATCAAAGGCGCACTTAACAAGAACAGATTTTTATAACACTTTGTTTTGATACACAACAAGCACTTTAGGTTTCTTTTATATACAAATTGTACTACATATATTGTACATTTTGGGATTTTAAAACTAAAACATACACAATACAGACATAAGTCCTGGGATGCCTTTACTTTAGACCAACTATATATTTTATTTAATCCCATCCTATATTTGTCTTTTTGCAACTGTAACAGTTTCCATGCTTCTAGGAGGGCTTTCTACATTAGGTGCCTTATTTTTATGTGTGAAGTCAATAAATTTCTAGTTAAAGTAATAATCCTAAACATTTATTAAAGTTAAATTAAGTCTGATCCCAACACATTCTGAAGGTCATGCCTTAAATACCAAAATGTCCCTCTTACCTGTTAAAACCAGGAGTGTGAGCAGCTCCATCACTAATAGATTCTTAGTGACTCTCAAAGAAGAAAGAGTTCAGATCGGTATACAGATCGAGCAGATCTTTGGAAGGTTCCTTATAAGGACCTGACTTTATAATGTTGTGGTGTTGTATCTCAATTGCAAAGCAAAGCCTCTTTCTGTTGACAGCCTACTTTTCATAATAGAATCAAAACAGATGTGAATGATGAGAGCCCTGCACGTTCCCACTGTTAAGGGATGACCATTACTACAAAAGTGTCATAACATTTTGGAGAATTATTTATTTTATAATAGCAAACACAAAATCGCATGTAGTTCCTACATTTTTTATTATAATATTTCTTACAATAAAATACAACTGCATGAAATCTCACAGCATCAGAAACCCCTGTGAGACCCAGTCAGTTTACAGGTTGAGTTTAAGGTAGTTTAACTGAGTCTGATCATATGTATTTAAAAATCAATGAGTTAGAAAAAGAATGTCATGTTGCAGTTGCTGGAGAAATAGTCTTAAAAAGGAAGCAAATGTGAGGTGAAATAAGGTGAGTCCTCCGTGTACAGTAAGAGCGGCACTGCAGGTTCCGTCATTTCCATAATTAAATAAATTAATGTTTATTGGTTTTAACCAAAGCGCTGAAACAAGATGCAAATACAAAGAAAGATCAAGATCAAGCCGAAACAAACCAACCACTGGTTCTGAAGACTTAAATAGCCCAGGGCCTCTGCCATATTAGCAGGAAAAAGTAAATGTATTATGATAATAATATTAATAATGAAAATAATATTGAAAGAAAATAAACAAAAAGACGATAAAAACATGATCTGTTGTTTAATATGTATGTTTAATTCTCTTATGATAATTTATAATAAGATAAAACTGAATGTAATTATTTCAGGGTGGAGCAGTTTGCTGGATGCTTCAGGTCATGGACGTGATTTTATGTTGTATCACTGAGGTTCAGTGGAGGTTCATCTTCTAGACCTCAGACAAACCCCTATTCTTGTATTCTAACATCTGATCGTTTACATCAATGATTCAAAGCAGATAAAAATGATGCGCGCATGCAAAGAGACACGGGCAACACCAGAACACAGTTTATAAACTATTTTAAAAGAAATTACTCATATGTATATATTTTATAAATAAAATAATGTTTTTCATGTTTTAAATATGATTTAATACATGAATAAGTAAGTGTATAAAATAATATGATGCAATATGATATAACATAATAAACACAGTGTACAGACTACTAAAATTTCTCTGTTCCAAAAAACGATAAAACGTGATTCATTTATTTTAAAAAATCTCAAGCAAGAATTAATCACCAATAATGTCATTATCTCAATAGCGTGATCACTGTAGGGAATAATTTAAAGATAATACATTTCTTCATCTTGCTCAGACCGACGTGGAGGGATGATGTCAGTCATGAGAGTACAAGGCCATGCCTATGCAGGGAGAAAAACATATGTAGATTCTGTCTTTAATTAACTGAATTTAACATATTAATAGAAAATAAACATGAAGACAATAAAAAAGTGATGTGATGTTTAATATGTATATTTCATTCTCTCCTGATGATTCATAATAAAATAAATCTGAATGTAATAATGTGATTTCAGTGAGGTGCAGTTTAAAGCCTTCTTTGAATGCTTAAAAATATCAGAATCACAGATGTTACACATGATGTTAATTAGATTTTGTCCATGAATACTTAATAATTTTAAAAGGTTTTTCTTCTTCCTGGTTGTGCTGCTTCCAGATGTGTATTTTCTTATTGAAGTATTTAACCAATCACATTTCAGCATTATTTGTTGCCATAGTTTGAGTCGGGCGACACAGGGCCTTCTTGAGGACTTATAAATGTCAGTGTATTCATGCCCTCTGATTGGAGAGTTCTTTTGATGAGCAGATATTTTCAGCCAATTAAGTCTCATGCCAGACATAAAACTCGACTTTCAGCGTTAGCGTGGATAACTACAAACAAGGACTTAATGGAACTAATTAAAAAGATGGATTTTGTATACAAATAATCAGTATTTTTGGTGTTATTTTCTTAAATAATATTACAATTTTATGACGTTATTTTTGTTGATTTTTCATGGGAGACTTTACGATGAGGGGGGAATTTCAACTTCATTAAAACACACATGTTGGCTGATGGAATTTGACATGCTATCGTATTCCAGCAGCTCATGAGTGAGCTCTGCAGCTTATAAAGGATGGATACATTCATCAGATAGAATGATCTGTGATGCAACAGCTTTTTATACTGTCCTCCTGCATAATAAGATGTTTTTATAGCCATATTTTTTTTTTATTGACATGGTTTAATTCAGACGGATTATTATTGAAGGCCAATATGTAAAATACATGGCTCACCACTAAGTTGCTAAATGCTTCATATCATGGATGTGACTTTATGAGGAATCACGGTCACCAACAGAACAAAGTTAGGGCTCTGGTGGGGCTCAAGTGCTGTGACATTGACGAACATACCAAATACTTATCAATACTTCTGTTATGGTATACTGTGTATACATTGCATCTTATAGTGTCTCTGATTAGATAGATGATACACAAACTATAAGATCACAGTGACAAACAAAGCAAACAAATCACATCAGCCAGTGATCTCAGTAGCCCTTGCTTCAGCAGGTTGGCAGTAGCAGCAATTTACCTCGAAGCACAGGTGGAAGGCGTTGTCTATGTCCCACACGATGCTAATTTGCGAACCTTGGGTATCGGGGAGAGGGTCATCACTGACACTGATGCAAGCAAGAAGCGGTCCTGTCCCAGGTACAAGATGGGGCAGAACGTGAAACAATTGCAGGTTGTTTCAAAACCGAGCACACGGGCGGGGCAGCGACATACGAATGCTGACACTTTGTTGCGCCGACAGTGCACCAACAAGGACTGACGGTGTTGCCAACACACTGAAATGAGCTGCGGAGGCCAACGGGTGGTGCTCTGCTGTCAACACCTGCGATCAGACCAACAAATTGTTCCAAGTGTCCCAGACTGATGTCAAATTGGCTAAGGGCAGCATGCTGTCCAGACTTGTCCAGACGGTTGCGTGCCGTGCCGGGTATGGGAGGATCCGATGACAGGCAGCTGAGTGATCCAGATGGTAGTTCCACAGGTGATGAGATCTGCAGTGGTGAGGGCGGTGTACGGTGCAGCGGGCTTTGTCCAAAACGCTGCTACGCCTGCGACAGTGATTTTACTGGCCTGCTCTGACATCTGCATAGCAAATAAAGGTCCTGGGTCCTGGGACGTCTAGGGTGTTAATGGAGAGGTTGACCAGGGTCAATCCTGTTGGGTCTGGCGATGCTGTGGTTATGCATCCGCGTGTGAAAGACATTTACCGGTTTGGTTCATGGTTTGATGTCAACTGGGACGTTTGACTGTAAGGGTGGGGAGAGGAGTGTGTGGCGTTCCACATGTGGCCACCATTCTAGGTCACACGTGGGTATACGTGGCATCTGCCATTCATGCTGCAGGTGTACCAATGGGAATATATCCCGTGTGGTTTGCTGGCATGCTTAACACAATGGAAATGAAAGGGAGGGTGTGGTTACATTCGGGAGTGTTTTTGGAGTACTGTGAATTATGTGTATGAATAAAGGTCTGTTTATGAGAAAATTACTGCCTGGTCTGGTCTCCGGCCTTGTGGTTTGCCAAAATATAAATGTAATTTTTTCTGGTTTTACATCTACAAGGTAGAGCACCAAGGTGGATGATGCTAATAAAGTGTACAGTGCACCAGTGTCACTTCAGTGCTGAGAATCATCCACCACTCAAATAATACCTGCTAAACTGGGGATCTGATCCTAAAAATAATAGCAAATAAATAAATGATCCACATCTGCTCCACTTATTTCATTTAGAATAAAGTGTTCAATTAATTAAAATAAAGTAAAAATAAAAACAGTGAGAGAACTGGGTGACTTGAATTTACAAAGCAGAAGTAGAGAAGATGTTTTAACTTAAGAGTTTTAGGAACATAAAATCATTGAACATAGTAGAGGATCTAAGAAAAATAAAAAAAATATTTATCATACTCTTTGTTTGAAACGTAGAAGCAAACGCTCGTTGGGTTAGAATTTTACCTATGTTCCCTCCAGCCAGACGGTGGCACTGTTTCACAGCAAAAATATTTGAAACAGCAATTTAACAGCAGAAGAAAACTATAATTTAATTACTTATAAACGTTTTAAGATATTTTGTGCTTTTTTTTGTTCTTAAGTCTAGTGACCATTAAAACAATAGCAATAAGCACTATATAAAGGATTATAAGGCCGTTCTGAAGCTTGTGGAGCTAAAGGGCTGAACACGCTGGTCTTTGGGTAAGTGTTAAATTGAGAACTTGAAAATAATAAAATTGTCTTGTTTATTTTTGTTTTGTTGCTGGAAGATGGTAAATGTCACGTTGTTTGAAAGACTTCTCTTGGTTTTGATTTGGATCAAACATAAATCTTTGGTATTAATTTGGGTAACTAGTTTAGTTTGTTTGGTCTCAGTGTTGGTGGCTGAACAATTTTTATAGCAGATAAATGTTCTGTGTGATTTAATTCCTATACATCCCGGACTGAGCCTCCAAAAGCATTAGTCTGTTTATGTGTCCTAATTATTTTTAATGCATTTTACAGTTGTATAAACTAGTCGATTTATTATCAAAATTATGCTTCTGTATGACGAGCAGAGATGAAGACAAATCTGCCCTTGTGTTGTCAATTCTTTTATATTTAATATATTTTTTTTATTATTTATATTTTCTTCATACAGTCTGTTCTAAGCATTTGCAGAGTGTTACACACAGCACTACAGTTTGGTCAAAGAGCCGTGTTACCATTTAATATGGTTTTGTACCAGGTTACAGATCAGTACTGGTGTGTTCTTGTTAAACCTGTGATCATTTAGACAAAGTTAAAACCAACATTAATGTCTGATCGTTTTCAACAAAACAGTTTAACTACTTTGAATTAAAATTTTATAGAGATAACAATGAAATAATATAATCTTTTATTAATTCTAAGCAGTTTTTTTTCATGGATGTAGTTTCCATGTTCTCTCTGTGTTTTTTTCCCGCAGTCCAAAAACATGGCTCTAAATTGCCCGCTCTATAGTGTGTATGGGAAACACCACCACACCCCCCAACATACATTTTATATATATTTGGAAGAAAATATCTATATCAAAGTTAACATTTTAATCAGAATTAATCAAATAAAAATAATACAAACAACGAATAGTTTTAAATTTAGTAATAAGACCACTGAACGGAAAAACACTTTATTGCATTTGTCCGCCAGCAGGAGGCGACAACTAACAATGTAATGCTCAACGACCTTGAAAAAAAAGGTTTAATTTCTGACCATTAGATTAATCCAAATGTCTTGTTGGACCAGGTGGCAGTACCGCAGTTTATCAGCAAAAGAATAGGATGTTGTAACATAACTTTTCTATCTCGTTAAATCATTGTTGTTGATTGTTGTGGATCTCAATGACTTTCTTTCTCAATTGTTCTGAATTTCTTTGAATCTCGGCATGATGTGTAGCTTTTAAGGATCTTTTGGTGGACTTCACTTTGTCAGGCAGGTCCTATTTAAGTGATGTCTTGATTGCCACACCTGTTTTCAATTAGGCCTCGCTGTGGCTAGAGACAATGTACTCAGGTGTGATAAACCACAGTTATAGTATGCTCTAACAAGGGGGCAATCACTTTTTCCCACAGGGCCATGAAGTTTTGGATGTTTTTCCCCCTTAATAATGAACACCTTCATTACAAATTGCGTTCTATTTCATCCCTACTGACCGCCAGAGGGCGGTGCTTAAAGCACTGAATGTTCCCTTCGCGCATGCGCCGTTCG
>JAOUQT010040018.1:0-11144 GCA_025769995.1 Xyliphius kryptos
CCAGATAGGGATTCGAACCGGGAATCCCCAGCGCTGAGAGGCGAATGTGCTAACCACTAAGCCACCGTGCAGCCCGGGTTGCGATCAGTTCGGTAAAAAACTTAATGACAGCAATTGATACAAGTCATTTAGAAAAATCTGAGAAAATATTATTTGCATAATAATTTGGAACACAGTGTTTATGAGCAAATATATTTCCAATTTTGTGTCAAAATATACAATATTTTTGAGGAATACAGTGTTTAGTGAACATTACATAAATTTTATTATTATTATATTTTAACTGTTTGGATGACCTGACTTACTTTCAAGTCATAAAACAGACTTAATCCATGTTATCACAGCTAGCTATGCATTTAAAGTTTCACTAAGTCTATCTCAAATCATTGATGCACACTCTACATAGATTTTATTTAAGACCCAATTAGCTGTACTTTATAAGATAATGTGTTTATTGGTATTAAAACATTAAGCTATACATATTACTAATTGCTTTCTTGATCAGTCCTTAACTACAAACACAGCACAGAATAAATCATCGCTTAGGGTGCCCCATGCCAGAGGATCCGTGCCTGTGGTGGTCATAGAGGAGCCATGGTGGGTGTCCATCATTTTAATTTCTTAAAGGTGAAACCCTACTAACGTCATCTCTTTACTGTGATTTATTTTCTATAATGCACAACCTTTCGTACCTTATCATTTACAAAAGGATGTAATCATTCGAACTTAATGAGTCAGAATCATGAGAAATACCTTGTGATAATCATATTGACGCTCACTTTTTTTTTTAGTGATTAAAAAAGTTGTTGTTTTAAAATGTTTTAAATGTTCCTACAGCTGTACAACTTTTCTTGTTGTAGTATGTTGTCCTCATGGTCTGCAACAAATCACTCCTGGTTTTGTTTTACACACATCTAGTGTGTAACCTTTCTCTGTCCGGGCTTGTAATAACGTTTCCTGCAAAAAGTTTAAACATCAATTGATCAGTTTTAATTAGTCCTTTTACATTGCAGCACTGAAGATACAGTACAACACTTTGATACAATGAAAAAAGGTTAGAGTACAGCTTGCATAGTAGAAAGTTACTGTGCCCTCAAAATTTTTCAACACAGCTTTTGATGTTTCTAAATGGGTAGTTCTGGTCCTTAAATTTGTTGGCTGAGCCGTTTGTCCAGATGTAACATTACTAACAATAATGCACACATTTGTCTGCTTCACATCGTGTCGATGTGCGACACATTATTTTCCCGATGTTTTTTTTTTATAAACGTTTTGTAATTTTGCCACTAGACGGCAGCATTTAATTGTTAGCGGAGCCTGTTACTCAGCGATCAGTGTTCATTTAAAAAACTAGACTAGATTACGTTGCAAAAGACCAGTTCAATAGTGATTTTGCTTTCAATACACATTTATGAATCAAACTTTGTTTTTTTTAGCTCGAGGTTGTACATTATCGTGACTAAATCATGGAAAACTGTAACAACACCTCTTTCCCGTGATTTATTCACAATTATGCAGACCCTCTTGTCGCAATACTGACCGGATGACCAGCTTCCAAAAAACTGCAACTTTCCACAGCCAGCAGCACCCATGCAGCCCAAATAGACAACACCCTGGAATCATCTGAAAAATTTTTAACAGTGTTTAAAAATAAAGGACAAAATCTTTAGAATGTTTTTTATTTCCATGCATTGGGATCATTGCACACTATTTTCTTATCCAAAACATCAAGAGAAATGTATATAAATCTTAAGAACTTTACAGTAAAAAACAGAAAAATAACATTGGGCTATTTAAAAAAGCAGTGGTGAAATTTGTATGTACAAACTTCACCTGTGGTCATTTTCCTCAGAAACTGCATTTTTGATTAAAAACTCTGCAAGTTTTCTATTGGATTAAGGTCCTAGGATCGGGCTGGCCACTTCTATACCTCAATTTTGTAGGACTGGAACCAAGATCTTTGTGTATTGGTTTGTTGTCTTGTTGAAACACCCATTTCAAAGACATGACCTCTTCTAGTATTTTGATATATGCAAACTGGTCCATGATCCCTGGTATGTGGTAAATAGGCCTAAAACCATAGTAAGAGAAACATGCCCATATCATTATACTTGCACAACCATGCTTTCATGTACTGTGTCTTGAATTCAGAGTTTGGGTTTTAACTGCGGCCTTCGGATTCAAAAAGAACTTTACTTTTATCAGTCCATAAAATGTTTCTCCATTTCTCTTTTTGCCAGTTGATGTGTTCTTTAGCCAATTGTATCCGCTTTAGTACGTCTTTTTTTTCACCAGTGGGACTTTGCAGGGACCTCTTGCTAACAGATTAGCTTCAGACAGACATCTTCTGTCGCAGTACTCACAGGTAACGTCAGACATTGATCGTCTTGGAGCTGATCATTGGCTGAGCCTTGACCATGTTGTCTATTCTTCATTCCATTTGAATAAGTCTTCTTCTTTTTTCCATGTCTGTTTTTCTTTCCATTTTGTGGACTGTGTTCCACTTGTTGATACTTTACAAAAAATTATAATTTCATATCTTAAGCCTGAAATGTGGCAAATGTGGTTGAAAAGTTAAAGGGGACTGAATACTTTTGCAAGGCACTGTAACACTACTATAGAAACCATACTGCATTCATTTAATCTTACATTAGATTTTTTTGTAATTTTTGAAAATGGACATCTGATCGTTGTACTTACATTGTTACATCGGTGTCCTGCAGTAGCCACTCTAGGAGGATAAGTCCCCCACTGAGCATTGATCCCTCCAGGGTTTGTTCATGGCTTGCACTTTTGAAGTTTAGGTTTGGAGACAATGTACTATTGTAAACAGTGCTATATAAATAAAAAAAAAAAAATGATATCTCTGATTTAAATCAGTATACACCCAGAAAATTAGGAAACAAGCATTATGCAATTACAAAAAACACCCAATAACGTCAGTAAACAAGATCAAGTGCAAAAGTTTCGTTTTATTCAACTTAACAAAAAAAATGTGAAGAACACATGAGGAACCCCTTTTCTGTCCACCAAATAAAAAATAAAGCAGTGTTCTCACATAATGCAGCATTTATTACAGTATTTAGGTAAAGATGCATTAATCATAAATTGTCACCTTAATGACATTTTGGTCCACCACTGAAATAAGCAGTTTTATTATTGTTTTAAGAAATTAATAGGACAGCAGCATCTAGAGTGTAGGATTAGAGGGAAGGTTGTGAATGCCAAGTGGTGGATTTCGAGGATTTTTTCTTCATTTCTTTTTTGAACATGCTTCAAGTGGTAGACCAATCTCTTTCCCACGTAATTTAAGTCCTGTAATACAACCGGAAAAAAACACAACACAACAAACTAAGAAAAATTCCTAACCAAAACCATACTAAGATTTTTAATTAAGCCAAGAAAATAGTGCTAACTTACCGATAACTCTTTCAATTTTCCCCATCACCTGATTATTGGGAATAGCTTTCCCAGATTCATAATCTGCAATCACTTGAGGTTTCTCATTTATTTTCTGAAAAGCAACCAAAAAGCAAAAAATAAATAAAATAATAATAACTGCAGTTAATAAAATAATCTATTTAATGATCTAATTAAATTCTGTATTTGCAGTGACGGACACTTCAAACTAACTTTGTCATCTTTGTATTAACCTTCTCTATATTTTATTGAAATTTAGACAAAAACCTTAAAGAAAATATCCGCATGCCTTTATACAAGACACACTTCTGTCAATAAGTAATTTTAGGATTCCTTGTTACTTTAATAATTCATGTGCATTAATTAATTTATATTTATACATGAAGGTATTTTACTATTTCAAATAAACACAACATAAAATCATTCTCTAAATTGTTTAATTAAAATGTCATATGAGTATCATTTCGACTGGTCAAACGTCAATCACTTATTTAACTGCTAAGCATAATAAAGCCATAGCCATATATAATAACAATCACTATCTGTTCTCATGTATTAGCTACATGCTACTTCTATTTTAAAACTTACAGTGGCCAGGTCTTTTTGGGTCAGTCCTTTATCTTGACGGCCCTGCTGGATGACTTTGCCTACTTCTCGAGGTACTCGCTCATGATGGAGTTCCTCAGTCTCTCGATCCAGTTTGGCTGTGTTCTTAGTTACAACATGCTGTTTATTTTGACCTGCAGACCCTGCAACATGATTTTTAGACTTTATTTAAAAATTGAATGTTGAATTTTACTTTTCACACCTATACTATGCCAAATTTAGATTAGATTTGCTCTATTTCACAGAACTTTTGTTTTAGAAGACATATTTTAATAATATTACATCATTAAACACCATGACAAATGTTAAATAGCACTGCAAATCTAAATAAAAGTTAAATTAAAACTGTAAATCTGTATATATAAATGCTGTATATATACTAGCTTATAAGCAAATGCATCAGTTCCCAGGATGAGAGGCTGCCTGTTCAATACACTGCTGAAAAAATAAAAAAAAAATTCCTTAGCGTCACTAAAGGTCAGAAAGGGACACAGATTAAAGATTCTTATGAGAATACCCAGCAGTTTGTCCATGACGTAAAACATTTTAGACAGAAAGGGGCTTTTACTGATCAGGAAGTTTTTAGATTTCAGAAAATTCTAACAAAACTGAAAAAAGTCCCCACTGATGACTCAGAATAAGCATTAGCTTCTGTTTTTTTGTTTCTACCAAACATGGGTGACATAAAGATAATAACATTAAACATAAATGGGAAAAGAAACTGTTAGTAGGATCTTCTGCCTACTGGTCAGGTCTGGAATTTGAATAGTTAAAAATGCATGAAAGACATTGACCAGCATTTACTTAAATATGTGTAGATCTACATTTCTGTATTTGTTTTAATTGTTTTGTTTTACTGCACATAGGAATTTAATTTTGGGTAAAATAAAGCGGTTTTAAAAGTAAAAAAAGAGTCTATTTAGTAAGTGGGCGGAGCTACCGCGTCAGTGTGCGCGCATGGTGATGATCCCCAGCTCTCTGTGCGCGTTCACGTTCGGAAGCGCGTAGCTACTGAAGGTTCGGCACTATGCTCCAGTTTTCGGAGAACGCGGCCCCGTGTGCCCCTCTGAGCTGAGCTTTATACTCCGGCTATGCTCTCCGCGCTGCCCGCTTGCTGGGACGCTCCACACTTGCGCGGACAGGATGTACTTTAACCGGAGATCCAAGAAGATCCACAGCGAGGGAGGTAAGCGCTGCGCCGGGGGCGCGCCTCTGAGCGCCTCTGTGGGAGTGAGAATGGAGGGATGGAGGGATGGAAACAGGTTTTTGGTAAACGTCATCGATTCTGTATTTAGTGTTCGCGGTAAAGAAATGGCGAAAAGGCGATGACGCGGACGCTGTGTGTACAGCTCTGATTTGGGCCTGACACTGACGTACGCATCGAACCGTCGGCCTGTTCATCTTCACCTGTACACCGACGCTCCATCATTATCCCACTGTAAACAAACGGATTGCTTTTTCCACATTAATTCAATAGTAAGTCTTGTGTGCTGACTGCTTTCACCTCTATAAGGGCTGTCCTTCCACTTGTCTCACAGTCAAAGGATTTAAAGTAGCTCTATTGGGATGACTGGATGTAAAATAATATTGCCAAAGCATTACAACAATAATACAAAAACATACAATAAATGCAACAAAAATGAATAAAGATTAGAGTAGAAATTCATGCATTCATTCCTTATCTTCTGCTTAATCCTCTGGGTGGGGGGGGGGGGGGGTTCCGACACACCCAGGAAAGGGCGCCACTCTATCGCTGGGCACACACTCACTCACACACATGCACACAGAGAGAGAAAACCCGGCAGACACGGGGAGAACATGGAAACTCCATCCGGATCGGGATTTGAACCAGGAATTCCTAGTGCTGAGAGGCAACCGTGCCACCCAGAATACAAATTAAGATTATAAAATAGGTATTTATATCAAGATTTTGTCCCATTTACAGAAAAGATATACACACTGTATTATTTATGTGTTTTATATACAAACTGTCTCAAGAGGTGAAGCACAACTGATTTACAGCTGAGGTTTACATAATAAACTGTTATCACATTATCTGCTGAAATATTCAGAAAACCCATAGAAACGGGCTAATTTGCTGTTCACACACATTTGTTTTAAATGTCAGTATAATATTTGTAATTAGAGGTTGAATAGAAACAAATTTCAGTAGAAACTAATTTTAAGAAACACCTGAATAAATTTTACAAGTGCTCATTGAACCAAAGTAGGTGTCTCAGGATCGGCACACAAAAACATTCACACACAAATTCACAGTTTAATGTCTTTAGTTTTTGTGACCTGTGTGTGTTGGACTTAGGGATGGAACTTACATGGACACAGAGAGATCAAACTCCACATGAAAAGGACCCTAGTGTCACACCCAGTAAATCAAACCCAGAACCTTCATGGTTTTAGGAGACGGTGCTGTGCCACCACTCTGCCCTGATAAACAATAAGCCTTAAAAGTTATTTATGAACAAATAAGGAAAAGTTGGGTATTTTGTAAACACTGAAATTAAACCAGTTATTCTGTGTTTTTCTTTTAGTTTCACTTTCATACTGAAGAACAACTCATTTACATTTAACTGAATGCCCCTTTGAACCCCCCTTCCACACACACACTCATGCAATTTTCAATTTGTTCACTGTAGAGCAAAAGCAGAATTTGATTTAATTTTTTTTTCCATAATTGTAGGAAGTATAGTATTGTACAAAGATTTTAAATTTCTTTTTTGTATTGTAAGGTTCACGTTAGCTGCATAATTCTATTAAAAACATTAACTAGTCATTAACTAAATTAGAGATAGAAAAACACAATACAATACAATACAATACAATATATATATATATATATATATATATATATATATATATTACATGATTGTGGAAATACATTCATGTAAAAAATAAAGTTGTTTAAAATAATCTTTCAAAAGAAGAAAATACGTTTTTTTAATTCTTTGAAAACCATTTAGGAATGTATTAAAACCTAAACAAGGTTTTGCTTTTTGGACTTTTTCTGAATAGAACTCATTAAATATTGAGCTGCCTCTCACTGTTGTTTTGAATAAATGAATGAATGACTGCTTTTTGTAAAGTGTCGATACTGACAGTAAATCATAATGCCACTCTGTACTCTGAGGCTCTTCAGGAACTTAGACTTGAAAAATTACAATTGAGATGAAAAATAAAATATAAACTTATGTCTTCATTATTTACTCCAACTCCCGCGTTGGAGTAAATAATGAAGACATACGTTTAAGAGACTCTTGTCGCTCAAGTGTGCAAGTTCTGTTTGTAAAAGATTAGTCTAAACAGATAAGCAGTTTCTTGGCACGGCATTTTTCTGATAAAGTGCAGTTTCACAAGGCTCAGCCTTGAATTACTTAAAATGCCAAAGCTTTAGGGTTTCAAACCATTGACAAAGCACTACTAGAATTTTTGTTCTTCTTAGAAAAAATCTCACCCATCATGTGTTACAAGTGAATTTCCGTCTTGTGGAATAAATTTTATAAATAATGTTTAGTGCTGGAATATACATTAATTAATTAATTCATTCATTATCTTCTGCTTAATCCTCTATGAAGATCGCGGGGGTTCCCCATGCCCCATGCCCCAAGAACGTCTCAGGCGCTGGGCAAATACACCCAGGACAGGGCGCCAATCTATCGCTGGGCACACACACACACACACACACACTATAGGGAAAATTCAGAGCAGGAAATTTACTTTGTATCCATGTTTTTGGACTGTGGGAAGAAACGGGAGAAACCCACGCGGATACAGTGACATCATGGAAACTCAACCCAGACTTGAGTACTGAGATGCAAACGTGCCAACCATTAAGCCACCGCACTGGAATGTATATATTATTTTTTAGCAAACATTTAGACATATTTGTTCGATCTTCTCATTTTTTTAAAGAGAGGCAGTAAATACAGACTTTATAGCTAATCAACTTTAATCACATTATTTTTAAAGATACACATACACAGTAATTTCATTAGATTAAAAGGAATAATTAAGATAATCATTGTGGCCTATTTATTTTGAAAGCCAATGTCAGCCACTAAAAAGAAAAAAGGCAAAAGTATGTAAGACATTTTATCTCAGAATTCTGACTTACTAAATCAGAATTCTGGGGTTTTACCTCTTGATCGCTGAGTAACAGAATACCTGCTCATTTCTAACTGACTTGTTTAAATGAATCTGTATTTCTATTTATGGTACATG
The DNA here is from genome assembly GCA_025769995.1 of Xyliphius kryptos. Lineage (NCBI taxonomy): Eukaryota > Metazoa > Chordata > Actinopteri > Siluriformes > Aspredinidae > Xyliphius > Xyliphius kryptos. The sequence goes on from JAOUQT010040018.1 coordinate 8,263, forward strand.
ATTTAATATACACTGCTTAAAAAAATAAAGGGAAAGCTTAAACAACACAATGTAACTTCCAGATAATTTTGATTTACGTTTTGATAATTTTTATGTTATTTTGTTCTCAATGCATTCCACTCTCTACTAAATAAAGATTTTAACTGAATATATCTTTTAAATAAATATTTTATTCATTTAGATCTAGGATGTGTTCTTTTAGTGTTCCCTTTATTTTTTTGAGCAGTATAGTTAATGTAATTAATATGAATGTGAAGCGATCAGATGTGTGCATTCTCGTCCGTAATGTCACGTCTGGACAAACAGCTCAGCCAATCAGATGTAAGGACCAGAACTACCCGTTTTAAAGTTATCCTCAATCACATTGTTGACACATGTCATTTCCCCCTGACTCCTCATAGGTCAACAACATTCTACTTACTTAAATTTGTCACATCGCAAATGGCACCTTCCAAATCCTTGGTGTCATGCACAGTCAATTAAAAAAAACATATAGCAACATTTGAGGTGTGCTGTTACACAGAACAGTGGAAATCCAGTGCTAGTCTTTAATTATATACAGATACACAATCAATCAATCAATCAAATCAAAAGGATTTGGTTCGGGTTCATTGTGATCTGTGTAGACGTTGACTATGTACTAGGGAAAGTTCTAGGTCTTTATTTAAACTGGCTTGAAGGTTTGTATAGCTATAAGCTATAAACTAATATAATAATGTGCAGGTAAGTTAAAAAAGCTAAAACAACAGGAGCTAAATCTGAATGCATCCTGCTTCCTGTAATGTACAGGACTAAATCAGTTGTTGTTCCTCAGACATATTCCAGAAACAAACAGCAGACATGCTGTCAATAATGGTTGCATTATTATCTGGAGGCTAATTAGATTTTTTCCAAAGTTGATCATTTCCACTGTGTGGTCAGCCAAAACAACACTTGGGTAAATTCCATGTTTGATGAAGCACTTTTGAAGTACCAACAGCTCACGTCTCCAAAGTCCTGACCTAAGCTCTTCAGCTAAAGCACTTCTTTATTTCGGTTTCCTTTATCCTTATGGGCCAAAGGCAAATCTCTTAATTAATCCACTCACCCTGCCATACCCATACTCATGTTTGCCAGCTGTCTCAAAACATTCTGAGTCTTCTTGAGTAAGAAGGAAATTATTTAAACATATTTGTGACTGATGTATTAATTAAAACATTATTTATAGAGCTGATTACTTACTATTTGGGGATCTTATTGGTGGTGATAAACATTAGTTTTATTGCAATACTTTAGTACATATTCTTTAGCAAAGTGACACTGAACCAGTGGTTAGATTTCTCTCCTGACAGCAAATATGTCATGGGTTTGATTTCCACGCAGGGTGCTTTCCCTGTGTATGTTTTTGTTTGCTTCAGGAGCTTTGGTTTTGTCCCCTTTTCTAAAAAACATGCTTGTGACTAAATTATTTACTAAATCATATATTTTTATCTCATTCTTTTTAACTAATTCCTCTACTAGGGTCATGGGGGTCTGCAATCCAGGCGAAAACATTTTGGTCACAGGGTAGATACACCCATGATAGTGCTCCAATCTATTACTGGGCATACCCTTATTCACACACACACACACACACACGCACGCACGCACGCGCACACACACACACACACTACATAGGGGCATTTTAGAGCAGCCAATTTACTTTAAATACATGCTTTTTTCTGTGTGATAAAACCAGAAAGCCCCCAGATCAGAACTTGAACCTCTTGCCTCTTATCCCAGTGATGAGAGGCAGATGCACTAACCACTGCGTCACCATGCTCCAAAATTATCAATTGCTTTTTAGATATGAATGTATGAGTTATTGTGTTTCTGTACTCTTTTTGCTCTGAATTGCGGGGAAAGACTCCAGTACCTTCTGCAACTAAAGTCAGGGTACAAAGCTTAGATATTGAATGAATCTGCATATTGTGCACAATCACAGCATGATAGGACATTTTGGTCTTAAAGGGAATTAACATCATGCTGGAATTTTACATGCATATGTACAACATTCATTTTTTAAGATTTCAGCACATTTTGTTTAAATAATGATGGTTTACCTCAAATTCACATCATCTTTTTAAAAGTAATAGGATTAATAATTCCTGGAATAATATCCATTATTGGCATACAGATTAACAGGATACAAACCTCTTACATATCCAGCAGAAATGAAATTTAAAATTTGAATAGGTAATTCTTTTAGCATTAAGAATGAAAGCATAATTGTTGATGACTATTATTATTAACAGTAATATCCAAATGTTATGGTTACCATAAACAGGCTATGGTTTCTAATAACATTTTTTATGAATTGTAATGTAGTGTGATAACTATTAATGTATTTCATGTGATCTTAATTTGATGGTTAATTTAAAAAAATAAGATTTTTGATGTCTGGCACACTACCGCTCAACAGTTTGGGATTACTCGCAAATTTTCCTATTTTTAAAAGAAAAACACCAATGTCATGCAATTCACAACCAATATTGTCCATTTCACAATTAATTTAAGTGTATCAGATGATGTATAAAGAATAAAAATGTTTGTATTAAAGCCTATTTTTGTATAGAGGCTTATTTTGCAGTCCTATTATCAGCAATTCTAAGTCCTCTGCCTAAATCTCCTGGTATGACCAAGTTATGGATTTTTTTTTGGCTAATTGGTTGTTAGAACACCCAAGTGTGATGCACAGCTGAAAAACATTATACTAATAAGTCAGCATAAAAGGGAGCACAACATTCTAGGTTAGTTTAATATCGACATTAGCAGTTGTTGGCTTGCCTTCTTCTTCTTCTTCTTTGTCTTTCGGCTGCTCCCTTTCGGGGTCGCCACAGCGGATCTTCTGCCTCTTCGCTGCA
>JAOUQT010040026.1:0-11144 GCA_025769995.1 Xyliphius kryptos
CCACCCAGATAGGGATTCGAACCGGGAATCCCCAGCGCTGAGAGGCAAACGTGCTAACCACTAAGCCACCGTGCCGCTCTTATCAACATTAAAATGTCACAAATTACATGTAAGACTACACAACAGTCCTGAAATATAATAAGTATTATATTTACAGTTAAACTGAAAAGAATCACTGTACACGTCGTTCTAAACTTTCCAAATTAAACACATGAATTTTGACTTGGCCAAATGGTTTAGTAAAATGTACTGTCCCCATTTAGTAAAACCAGGATTTTAAGATTTAGAAACCACGTACTGCCTTTTACATAGTATACAAATGCTGTAGTCAGGAATGTCTTGCATAGTCAGTAGGAATCAAGCAGTATTTGAAAATTTCCAGATGACATCCTGAATTTGAATCCATTTTGAAGTAAACAGCAAATAATAGTGCGATCATATTAACTCGACTGCAGCCAAATTCATGTGATCAAATTGAGGAAGAAAAAATGTTGGAAAGCTGGAAGTTTAATATAGCCACAGTAAATTAACCTAAAGAATTATGTCCTTACCAAGTACCAATATTATAGTTAATGAGTAGTACAGTACAACTTTTATAGTGGAGGTGGTGTGACCTTCTATGTGATATTATATTTGTAATATAGTAGTCTACTAATGTATCAGTACTAGTAAATACTAGCGCAAAACTAGTACTAAAAGATTGTTATATGATTGATATATGATCTAATTTCAGAGAGCAAGATGAAAGGTTTTAAAAGCATTGTCTACATAGGTACGTGGACAAAACACACTACTACTACATGTGAATGATCTCGCAAATATTTTTATTGTAAATACTTTCCTAATACTAACCTTCTCTGAATGACGGAAGTGTCTCCAAAAACCAGAGTACATTCTGAATGTAGTCTTCTCTGGATGGCAAGCAACGGTTTTAATATACACCTTCAGATTACGTTCCAATAACTGGTTTACTTCCCAATAGTCATAATCATCATACCTAAACACAAATATACCATAAACAATGAACAGAAGTGTTAAAATAAACCAACAATTTTCTGTAAAACAAATAATAATGAATAACAACTGATTATTATATTATTTATTAACTGTTATTTTATTCCAACGTTTATTTTAACGAAGATTTAGTTGGGTGTCCTAAAGCTTAATACGGCTAATATCTGTCCTGAAACAAAGAACAGCCTTTATTTGATAACATTTATGCATGGCTGCAACTTTTAGAAGTTATACAAGCGTCACCAACATGGCAAGTGTTTGTAATTTTGTGTCCAATAAAACCCCTGGCGTGCACACACAGCAACATAGTAAAGTTGCAACCAACAAGAATCCCTAATATGTGTACAGTGCCAGTGCACTAACACTAAACTAATCAGTTTAAGCACAGACTGCGGTATCTGTACACAAGTTCATTCAATCTATAAAACAGGTTCTGTATGAATACTTTGGTTTCAAAACTGCTATCAGTTTATCAAATAGACCAGCGTTTAACTGTACATGACAATAGAGAGAAACTATTATCATATGGCCAGCTAAATAATATCATGAATCTCCTTTTAGCTGTATGCCTCCATTACTTATACTGGCCACTTTATTAGGTACAAGCCACTGATTACTATACTAATTGTCAAGAAAAACATTACAGTAAAGAGAACAAAATGTATGCAGGGAAATATGATGTGCAGTTTTGTAATAATAGAACCACAAAGTGTGTAATAAGTGGAAAAGATAAAAATCAAGAAGGTAGTAAGTAAAGTGACTGTGGATTGCATTTGTTATAAACAATAGTCTTAATTAACAGTGGAATACTAAACTATATCACAAACTAATACCAATAATATACCTACAAAGTACATCAGCTCATTCTTTACACAAAAAAGTAAATTTTTCTAGAAAATAATGGCTGTAGAAGTATTATGAAAAAAATAATCGGTCTGACCTGATGCCATAGATACAGTGTATGTAGTTCCAGATAGCTTTGCGGAGAGGGGATGTGTCTACATCTGTGTGCATGGCCATTGTGTGATAGGTCAAAGCACAGACCACTTGAAACTTCTCCTCCAGTAACTGAGCCATTTCCCCATAAAGCCTGTTCATCAGTGAGAAACCATGGTCTTCCCACGAGTAATCCTGCTCACAAACACTCTTATTAAACAACTTTATTTAAACACATTGCTAAATTTAAGCAAGCAAAAAATTCCAAGCATCCCAGGTTGAGATAGGGGTCACTTTAATTAGTCCTAATCTCTAATAATTATGGGGAGACCACAATGAGACAAAGAGTACATAAACTATACAGTGGAGCCTCTGTTTTTGTTAAATCACCGATTGAATGTTGATTGTTTTTTTGGACGAAAATTACATCTCCTTTTTCACGAACTGCTTCGGATTTAATCAGCATGATTAAAAGACATGTGGACAAATGTCATTGTCCTTGTTAAATGTTTCCTTCGCTAAGTAAAAGCAAAGTTAACGCTCTACTTTTAACTCCATGTGAGACCAAAGACAAACAAACAAAACAAAACAAAAAAATAATCAGTTACTGTTTTCAGTTATAAACACTACATTTATTCTGTATAAAATGTGCTTTTGGTATGTATTTTGTTTAGTTTTATCTTTAGTATTCCAAGCAGGAAGCATAATGTTGGGACAGTGATAAACTTACCCAACACTTTCTCTGGCATCAAATTTAAAAATTATATATTTCTTACCAATATTTAATTTAACTTAATTTTTAATTAATAAACAAGGTGCTTACATTTAACCCATCCATGCAGTGAAAAACACATATATACACACACTAGTGAAGTGAGCACATGTGCCGGAGCAGTGGGCAGCCCTTTATACATCACCCGGGGAGCAATCGAGGTTAGGTGTGAAAAAACATACATTAAGATCCACAATAACACTAATTATCTGTTTTATATCAGTTTCCTATTTAGCAGTAAATCACATACTGATGGTGTCTTATGTCGTACCTGTGCTCTCATTGTTGGTGGTGACTGCTCTCCTCTTACACTAAAGTCCTGATAAATAAAATCTGGATCCTGAACAAAGTGTGTGACTGAATCAGGAAGCACAGCACGCACTATGGAAAGCAAGATTACTAAACATTATTGGATTATATGGTGGGGTTATTGGTCCTGATGGTGTTTATAGAGAATTTAATCTCATGCTTGGAAAATAAACCAACTTAATAATAACCTGGAGTTGGTTCCAGTAAACTCTCACTCCGCTCTCTCTCAAAGCGTGTGAGCATTTCCTCCGGCGTGAACTCTTCATCATGTTGCTGAACCATCATCATCTTTTCCATTAACAGCTCCACTTCATTGACAGCCTCAGACCACTGTGTGAATATGAACAAACATACACACATTATATCATTAATTAAGTATCTATTTTATTAAAAAACCTACCAAAGAAGAAACCCTCACCTCTTGTCTATGGGCAGAGTGATCCTTGGTAGTTGGAGATGATTTCTGTTCAGCTGAGGAACATTGTGGGGGTTTATGTTCAGCTGGGCAGTCAGGCTCTGGGTGAATACCACAGCCCCATATGAAAGAGGCCAGAGCATGTGCATGGGTCATAAGAACAACCGCTTGAATCAGCTCAGCTAATGACCAACGAGGATCTGCCCCTGGACATACAAGCTCCTAAACATATGAAGAGTGAAGACATTTTAAAACATTTGACGGCAAAATGTAATAATGTAATAAAACACAGCGTGAGAAGCCATTGGTGTTTAGAAAACAGTGTATTATGATACAGTGAATATTTTAGTTAAATGTGATACACTTTCCTTTTGATTTTAGATAAGCAACAGAAACTTTTTTAATGACTATGATTTAGCAGCATAAGTCTTTGGGGGAGAAGAGAAAGAAAAAAAAGGAAATAACAAAGTAGGCAGAGGGAATAGTGGTTAGCACTTCTGCCTCGCATGAAGAAGATTTGATTAGGAGGTTGATGGTTTATATTGGGTGTATATTTATGTGAAGTCTGTATGTCCATGTGTCTGTATGGATTTTCTTTGGGGTCCCTAGTTTTCCCCCCACAACCAATGACAAGCTGATAAATGAACTGGAGATACTACACATCCCTAGCCTTTAAAAATGTACATAGTGTGCACTTATAGTGCCAGTGCCAAGGCCAGATAACTAGAAGTTGTGTGAGGAATATGTGGTTCTTCTCAGAACAAAGAATAATAAACTGAATGAACAAGAAAGAATTTTATAACATGCAATGGTTAAGACTGAGACATGACATTTAAATTTTAAGTTAACTTTGAAATTTTTTACTCCACTAAATAAAAAAAAATTAAGAAATTTTGACCAGGGCAGGGCAGTTGAATTTTTCAAGAGGTGTGTGTGTGTCTGTGAAATCAAATTCAACTTGGTGTAAGAAGTATCTTTTTAACTTTGGTGGTGAGCTATAAATTTCTTTAGGAGGAAAACATACAGACACATTAACTATATATCATGTGTTTGGTCTGTGGAAAGTAATCAATGCTTCCAATAAACACGAAAACAGACAAAAGGAGAACATAGAAATGAGACAAAAAGAACCTGTGAGGTGTTGCAACCACTGCCCCTTGTTGGATGAGTCAGGATTGAGGTGTCAAAAAAAAATTTGTATTCTTTCTAAAGCATCCTTTTATTCATGGAAAATACTAGTATTTTATCTGTGCTACAATAACCATTTAGCACTCAGTAAAGCAAGACAGCAAGAAAAAAGGCAGCCTTGTGACATAAGGGTCTCGGTTAGATTCTCGATTCCACGTTGGTCCCTTTAGCAAGGCATCTAACCTCAATTACTCTCCAGGCGATGTGTCCAGGGCTGCCCACCGCTCATGTTCTCACTTCGCTAGTGTGTGTTTTACTCTATGAATACTTAAATGTAAAGGACAAATTTCTCTGTGTGAAACAGCACAGTAGGCCAAATGGATCACTATCACTTTGGTTGGTTGGCAGGTTTAGGTCACTTAAGCGTTTCTAAGGGCTGTATGAATGTGACAAGGGAAAAAAAATTCCCTTAAGATAAATGGCGGATTAGACTCACGTTACACTTTTTCCCTCTTTGCCAAAAAATCACTAACTTTAATGCCTGTCGAATGAAAAGATTGTAAAGATGTACATGGATTCATTATATGCACTGTTACCTGTATGTGTTCCTGAGTGATGAGCCATGGTCGATGAGCTAACAATTTGTTGAGTGTCTGCAGTTTCTGGATTTTAAGAGGTGCACAGTGAATTCCTCGGAGCCAAGTCTCATCACCACCAGTTGATTGAAACACTGAGCTATGCATCTTTACTAAATAAGAACACTGATGTCGCGCTGATGCCTTTAAAGACAAACAAGACATAATGAAATCACTATGTAAACCTTACCAAACACACATAGCCAACGGTGATAACAGCAAGTGTGTCTTACCATGATAATAATGTAATGTCTCCATGACAGTGGCAAAGGACCATCTGGCTGCAGCAAAGCATTTTGGGTGCGCAAGAAACAGTTTAGGTAAGCAGGATGCAGTCCCATTACCGCAGTGACATGATTAGCATGACCAACTGAAGTAAGAGTCTTAGCCATCACCTCTTGACTTGTTTCCTCAACCACAATCTGACAAATATAAACCAACAGTCAGCCTGGTTTGTCAAAAATAAATCACATAGAAAAACTGATTCTGCAGCTAATCAAACATTATTCAACACAATGTTTGAAAATATCCTGATGCACAGCTACTTATTTTTCCAAAAAAAAAAAAAAAAAAAAAAAAAAAAAAATCACTGCTTAAAACTTTTACATCAAATTTTATTGTATTAAAATATTTCTGTAATTAAAGTCTGACGTGACAGTTATTTAAATAAACATTTACAAGTTTATGTCTTTAAAGATGCTGTTTTCTTGGATTCCAAAGTTTGCCAAAAAAGATGTTTAAAGAATATTCAATGTATATTTGTAATCAGTGACATTTCCATTCTAACTATTACCAAACAGATTTTGATAAAATTTATTCCTTTTAAACTCTTGATGTAAAAAGAAGGAAAATGAGGTCAGCGTTAAAATAGCACATAAAGGTTAGTGACTGCTGTTCAAAAACAATCCCTTAAATTATTAAGCCAGGATTAATTTAATGTAAACACAACTAAGTTCTTGTGTTTCTTTTTAAAAAGAACACGGTCAGTAAAGGCTTGTCAGCAATGTAAAAAGAACAGAGATGGGATTGCAAAGCATTAACTAATAAGATATAATACATGAAGGTTTTTTTAAACAGATCATCAGAAAAAAATTTGTATTAACAACTCAAAGGTAAACAAGACAGTGCATCACCATGGTTGTTTTTTTACAATTATAAAAAAGGCTAAAAAATGACTGAATATTGAGAATAAAACACAAGTCTATAATGTGTAGTTATGTGACATTGGATATTTGACCTTCTCTACACCGATTGCAATTTTAAGTGAAGTTAATACAATAAGAATGGCTTCAAAAATATATAAGCTTAACAATGGTGAAAATATCTGTTTTCCATTTTTTTTAAATATTTTAATGAATACTATTTTTATATGAAGTCATGACAGCCTCACCTCATGTGAGGATTTTGGAATGCTAAATGCAATACATTTAAGAAACATATCTCCCTTTATTTTGCACCCATGTGAACCTATGAGTAGGTCTTACCCATATAAAATTGTCTTTCAAGACTGTTACAAAGTTAACAGTAATTTTGTAGGTAATACAAAATACACTGGGATATGAAAATGTAACGCACCACTTCTGCTGGAATGAAGGCACTAGGTCCTGAGGACAATGGCTGGAGGTTCTCTATAGTACTATCCTCCTGGGGGGGAACATAGGTAAGACCATAAAGCTGCAAAACGATTTAATAGAGAACGATAACAATAATCAAGAGATTTAAGCAAAGGAGAAGGGACAGGTCAGCCAAAGATTCAAAGAAGATAAAAAGAGACAGGATACCCAACAAAAGCTGTGGTGTACATACAGAAGAACAGGGGAGAGAACATTTTAATGCATAGAAGAGGTGCAACAAAACAAACAGGGAGGGGGGACCAAAAAAGGCAGCATAGGGGGAAAAAAATGAACCAGCCCAAAGAAAATAAGGGTGTGAGGATCAAAGTGTAAGAGAGGCCAGACAAAGAAAACAGATGTAGATTGCAAAACAAATTCTTAACATTAAAGAATCAATAAATAGAAAGAGAGATAGAGAATGAATGGGGTCAGAGATGGAGCAGGGAGACAGGACAGAGCATTTCGTACCATTTAGCTTGATTGTGTTGAGGTTCTAAAAACAGAAACCGACCACGACATTACATTTACTGCGCAAACAGGCTGTTACCAAGTAAACATTATATTTATAGGATTACAGTGGGTGTTTAAGAGAAACGTCACGTATACAGTATACTAACTGCGCACCAAAGTGCTCTCAGCTAACTGCTACCGAAACTCCTGCAAACCTGCTGAAAGCTGAAACCTCGGATACAACGCGCACGTACACTTAGCTTCATTAGACGAGGTCATGAGCTGCAGTGAAGCAATTCAATATTTGATGTGTCATCCACTCTGACCAACTGCACTTCAACGACGGCGTCCGCTGTCTCGATAACTCAGGTTCAGCCAAAAGCTTGTGTGGAAAACAGGAAGTACGTGCCTAGGGGGGCGTGGTCAACCTGAACACACCGCGCATATTATTGCATCATTAGCTCGAACTGCGTGACGCAACCATACAGCAATCAGGGACAGAGTCGAGCCATCAAGATCTATTGACCTCATCAGCTGCGTGTACACCGTCCAGCTGAGCATCAGCCCCTCCTCCTTCCACCCTCCTATATGTATTAACTTTATAGGCAAAATTATAATCTCAGGAGTCAGAATAATAATTTAAGATAACATAATCAGTAGAATTGGTGTTTCAAGATAGATACAAAATTAACATATTCATGCATTCATTATCATCCACCTAATCCTGTACTAGGGTCATGGTGGGGTTCCCCATGACCATCCCAGCAAGAATGTCTCAGGCGCTGGACAAATTACACCCAGGACAGGGTGCCAATCCATCACTGACATTTAATATACTAATATTTACATTGGTTGGACAATGAAACTTAAACACCTGGTTTAAGACCACAATAATTTATAATTATGGTGCTGGGCCTCCTTTTGCAGCTAATACAGCAATTATTCGTCTTGGGAATGACATATACAAGTCCTGCACAGTGGTCAGAAGGATTTTAAACCATTCTTCTTGCATGTGAATATAGTGGCCAGGTCACTACGTGATGCTGGTAGATAAAAACGTTTTCTGACTCTCTCCTCCAAAAGTGGCTCAATAATATTTAGTTCTGGTGACTGTGCAGGCCATGGGAGATGTTCAACTTCACTTTCATGTTCATCAAATCAATTTTTTAAACTCTGGTATGTCACCAGTACTGTTGTGTGTATTGCAATATTTTGAGCAAAACTACTTACCCTGCTAATTGAACCATCGCACAATTTATGAAGATTGGCCACCAGGCTGGTCCAATTTAGCCATGAAACCTCCCACACTAAAATGACAGGTGTTTCAGTTTTATTGTCCAACCCCTGTAATTGCTATATTCTAATTCAGATATTGATAATTCCGATTTTCCTAGGCAGTATAACCATTTCAGATGTCTCTTGTCAGCTCATTATCTACTTAATCCTCTACTAGGCTTGTGGGAGGTGGGAGTGGGTTCCCTAATACCCATTCAGGAAAAAACATTGTGTGCACTTGGCAGATACTCCTAGGACAGGGCGCCAATCCATCACTAATCACACACTTATTCACACAGACACAGACAACAGGGGCAATATGAAACAGCTAATTTAACTTGAATCCATGTTTTTGGACTGTGGGAGGAAACCGGAGAACCCAAAGAAACCCATATGAAACTGGATTCCCAGTGCTAAAAGGCAGACGTGCTACCACTACGCCAATATGCTGCCCCCTTTCAGATATCTACAGTTATAGTCTACCTACACAGTGTTGTCAGTTTAGATCTCCACAGCCTCAGATTTTAATGTTTTAGAGACCCAAACAACCTGTCAAGTGCAGTGACAATTGTTTGCCTCCATAATGTCAATGTAACAGCAAATTATGGTCAGAAACTGGAACATTAACATTGGCTTTTATTATAAAACAAAACCCTTGTTAAAATGTCAGTAAAGTAAACATTTATAATAGACTGCAGTGAATGTGGTCCTTTTTGCATTCTATTCTGTCATTTGGTAATTGTGAATATGTGGATTTTGAAAACGGAACACAAGATTACACAAGTTAATAAGACTACCAAAAAATCATCATGTCAAACCTGACTTTAATAAATTTTAATGCTTTATCTACAATTCCATAGTCACCGAGTAGTGTGGAGTGTGGTAGAGTGTTTTATGTTGTTTTGTTGACAAACTAATTATTTCCTAGTATTATTTAGCCACATCCACTGGTAGCAACAATAATATACCAAAATTGCACTGAAATGTTTTTGGAATGACATGCAGGTCATCTGTTTTGGAAACATGTTTTTTGGACAATTTGAAATTTAAATGACGAGATATACAGGAACCCTGTACATTCTATTATTATTTATCCCATCTTATTATTTTGCTTATTCCTGATCTAGGGACTTGGGTTGGGGGGACAGTGGGAAGAAGCCGGCGAACCCAAGGAAAACCCACACAGACAATGGGAGAACATGGAACCTCCACTCCTTTTTGGATTCAAACTTGAGAGGTGAACGTACTAACAACTAAGTCACCATGCATCCCATATTTTGCAAATATATTGTTTATAAAATATTTAACCATGTGTACCTGGGGGTCCTAAAGCTCTGTTTATTCAGTACATATTCCACTTACTACACTTACATCAGACTTTAGTGTTAAATAAAACAATCTTGCTAAGTTTAGTTAGTTTCTTGTGATATGTTCATCTAAAGATGTATTAATAATATCTATGTATTAAGTATGTATATTGTATTATAAGCACTAAGACTTTTAAGATGTCACAGACATTCATCATACAGTGTTTATAAAACCTTGGCTGTTGGCAGTTTCTGGCATACTGCCCGATCGACAAATTTCCCATTACCCTACATGACACTGTACTTTAAGAAAATATCTGTATGGACATTATTTTATTTACATGATCAAAAATACCAAATAATTTATTCAGACACAAGACAGTTGTTTATTGAGTTCTAACAAGCAAGTTAAGATTTAAATGCTTGTGCTGTTTTGAGTGAAAGGGGGTGTCCATGTGTCTGTGTTAAGCATGCATGTTTGTGTGAGAGCATGCATCTTGAACATTTTTAGAATGCAAACAACCATCTGTAGTATTTCAATTTTCTCTTAAATTATTCTTATTTAGCATAATACATACAAGAAACATTTCATGTGAACACAAGATGAAGTAACCATGGAACACTTATGAGCTAATTAACAGCTGAAAATGATCAGATAGTACAGTCCTTTAAATGGGTACACTTTAAGACTAATACATTGGTCCTTGCCTGGTTTAATTGTTCAGTTTTCTCATGTCAGCTCTGTAATTAATGTTCACACTTCTTTCTTTAAATTATTATAAAGTTGAAATCAGGTACTTCAAGAACACGATGGTGATCAGTGCTTCATCTCTGAAGAATCTAATGATGATTGCATGAGTAGCAAGAAAAGGATGCAGGTTTTAGCAAGTGCCAGGTGTCACAGGAAGTGACTCAGCGGAACTGATGTGAGAGGTGAAGTTGTATTAGCTCTCACACAATCTTGTTTTCCAGTGCAGTGAGCCTTTTTGTCACACTCTCCAGTAAAACACCTGTTAAGGAAAATCTGTCATAGTGATTAAAAGTACATCAGAAATTTCTGCACTGTTGAAGTGTAACACAATTTTTTTTTACAGATGTTTAGACATGCGCTGATTTTATGGCTCTAATACCATACATTTCAAGGTAAAAATAAACATACAAACGACCTGTATAAAAGAACTGGCCTTTAAACAAATGTAATAGTTAAATGTGACCTATCTATGGTTTGTTAATGTTAACAAGATTTTCCAAACCTTAAAGATAATACTGGATATTAAAAAGTATGATATT
>JAOUQT010040040.1:0-11144 GCA_025769995.1 Xyliphius kryptos
CATAAAGAAATAAGCGCAAGATAATGAATTAATTATGAGTTTTGCTGGAAAATGCATCTCTGAACAGTTTGCTCAAGCTTGATCTGTCCCATTTTGCAATCATTTACTTTTAAGCAGTGGCTCTAGGATAGTATGATACAAGATATCTGAAAGAGAAATGGGTTTTAATCGTTCTTCTGACTGTTCAGTCTGACATAAACCTTAGAGTTATGTTATGTAAGTCTGGTCTACGTTGATGTAAGTGTGGAATCATATCTTCCAGAAGGTGGTAGATACAGTATTTTTGAACCAGAGGGGTCTTCTGTTAAAGTTTGTTCTTTAGTGTCTTAACATCTGTTTTTGTTTTTAACACCTTTAACAAGTGTATGTGGTTTCTAGGTTCCAAGCATAAGGTGAAGTCAACTTATTAAGTTGATGTAAAGTAGTTATTTTAAACAGATCTATTATTTCACTGCATGCCGGTTTTTATTTCTTGATTCAGTTTTCATGAACTAAGGCCTGTGTGTAATTTTTAATAAGCAGGTGGGGTTGATGGAGGTCATGACGATGTCACAGATGCATCAGGTATACCTTTTTCTGCTCAACCTAACCAGGGTCTTAATTGGAGATCCAGAAAACAGCAGCGGCCATTATCCAACAAACCACAGGATTTCCAGGTATAGGAGTAGTGTCATTTTCACACATTGTGGGTTTTTCGGTGTGTCTTGTAAATTATATAGATTTTTTTTATTTTGTTCAAGATCCGGGTCCGTATTATTGAGGCTCGACAGTTACCTGGAAACAACATAAAGCCTGTTGTGAAAGTTGTTGTGTGTGGAGAGACCCACAGAACTCGTATCAAACGTGGAAATAACCCTTATTATGATGAGGTATGGTATATATGATTAAAGGTTTATGAAATGCCTTGAAGTTGCAGGGATGTATACACACAGGCTGTCCTTTGAGCTAATAAAAACTTTTTTTTTTTTTTAACAATTTACAGATGTTCTTTTACAATATTCACATGTTGCCCGCAGACCTCTTTGATCAGCACATCAGCATACGGGTAAATATTTAAAAAATATTGCCATATTCTACCTGTTCTGTTGTGAAAGTTTCTTTAATCTTACACTGCCTGCTTGTTGGATGTTTCTGTCATCATAAGGCTCTGGTAATGTTATGAGCCAGTAAAATAAAGTCTGATTGATATCTGAGTAAAGTATCTGAATGGCACGAACATATTTATAAATGACAGTGGCAAGCTTTATTAGGCAAGTATACGTTAATTGGCATCTACAAGGTTTAGATTTTTTTTTTTTATTTGATTTGCGGAATTTTTTTTTTCATGGCAGCCCTGGCCGATAAAATGGGTGGAATGTGCAAACGTTAAGGATTCCATCTTTTGGAAGGATTATTTTTGGGCCCAAAAATGTGTGCCCTTTCCACTGTTTTTACTATTACAAACTCAATTTCTTAAAAAAGAAAAAAAAGTCATTATACTTCTAAAAATTGCAGTTTGTTAAATCACTTGAAGCTTTTATTAGAACAAAAAATAACAATGATTTAATTTTGTTTTTTAAACAGATTTAGATATTAATCTCTGGACAACACCAAAAAAAAGTTAAGACAGAAACAAAAAAAAAGAAAAAAAGTTTATAGAAATACATCGAATTAAAAAAAAAAAAAAGAAAAGTATATATTTATATATTAACAGTATTCTAAATGCAATAAGAAGTTAAGAGGTGTTTTTTTTTTTTTTTTCCTGCAGGTCTTCAACTCCTCATCACTTCGAGCTGATAGTCTAATGGGGGAGTTTAAGGTATTTTTTTCATCTACTTTTATAGTTTTAGTCTACTTGCTATTTTACTTATTGTTATCCAGTACAGTTTTGTATGCATATTTTCTTAAGTTGTTTAAAAAGCAACTGTTTAATTTTCATCTGCTTACTTTTTCTGTGTAATCTCAGATGGATGTTGGTTATATTTATGATGAACCAGGTATGATTTAAAAAAATCTTACTGTATCCAGCCTTTGTAATAAATTCCATGCAATTTTACAAAAGCAATTTTTTTTTTGCCTAAAGCTCACTGTATTATGAGGAAGTGGCTGCTCTTAAATGACCCTGATGATTCAAGCTCTGGAGCAAAAGGCTACCTGAAAGTCAGCATGTTCATCTTGGGGACAGGAGACCATCCTCCAGTATGGCTTTTTTCCATCTGACTTTTCCATGTCCGCTTATATCGTCACTATAAACTTTCAGATATCTATAAATTAGTTAAATTGTAAAATGTTTATTGTCGCAGCGGCCCCTCTGTCTTCCTCTATGGAGAGAGAAACAATATTTCAATAATCCCGTATGTCCCAGATATACAGTGGAATTAAAATGGCATCTTATATGTCTACATGGCAATACAATAGTTCACCCAGTCAACATGTGTAAAGAACAATGATTGAAAAACTGGATTTTTCACAGTGTTTCTAATTGATTAAATAGGTGGAAAAGAGGGAACCAGACAACGATAATGACGATATTGAGAGTAACCTATTGTTGCCAGCTGGAGTAGCACTCCGATGGGTCACTCTGCAGCTCAAAGTGTTTCGTGCAGAGGACATCCCCCAAAGTAAGCCAGATACATATTTGTTAATTATCAACCAGTATATTAATCAAAAGATTGAAATGTGGTCATTAGGAATTTATGTAACATTTGTGCCCTTACTATTTACTCTTGGCTTTGGTTGTTTTTTGTGAGGTTTTTTTTTTCGGTTTCGTAAAAACAAACTTCTCTTTGCACAAACCTGCCTTTAACTCATTGACTTTTTTCGTTCCTTGTGCACTGCCTGTTAGGTAGTTAGCATCGTAGCTTGCGTGACACGTTTGGAAATGTCTCTCAACATTGTGCCAATTTGCAGCTTACTGGTTAGTGTCGCTATAGTGACCTACTTATAGAACAGACTCGTGGGCGACCTGGTGCCCGCAAGCATCATGTTGGTGACCCCTGGTCTACAGTATGCCGGTAACTGGACATTTTCATTTGGTTTATTATTTTAAGTAAAAATTCCAGCAGCTCTGTTGCATCTGATCAACTTGCAGTGGAGGTTCTAAACCATTTCATCTAGAGGGGCCATGCTGGGACCAGTGGCTGTAATAAATAGGTCTTTATATATTATGTCCTGGTGTATTCACAAAAGTAAGGTAACTGAGTCATACATGGCCAAGCTTGTGGCCACAGGGCACTTGTTCCTCCTGCCCAACTATACCCTCACAGACTAACCACTATTTCAGTGTCAGTACAGTAGTTAAAATGGTCCCCTTCCCAAATGCTGCCTGAAATGTGGTGCTCCTGTAGAGATACTGATCATTAGAGATCAGAGTAAAAAAAGACTGACAAAGTGAAACAGATGGACTACAGTCTGTAATGAGACCTGGTTGCATCTATGACATGGAATGTTATATAACCCAGAAAATCTGTGCTTTATTTGTAAACCAGTTTAAAACACATTTGGTTTGCGGTGGAAAAACTGAAGTGAAATATAGAAATCCAATTTTAGGAATGTGAGACAAAGTTCACTGAAATTGTCCCTTTCACTTATACTTATGTTGGCTTATGGAATTTCCTGTTTCCAGTGGATGACTCTATCACCCAGTCTCTAAAAGAAGCGTTTGGAGGGGAAAGCAATAAAAAAAACCTAGTGGACCCATTTATTGAGGCCTGGTTTGCTGGCAAAAAGGTCTGTGTTTTGAAGATTTTTCTTTATGAGACCCCTGTACAATAAGTCTAAGCCTGAAAATGAGTCGTATTTTTTATTTCAGTTGCGCACAAAAATACTTGAGAAAAATGCAAACCCTGAGTGGAACCAATTGCTTAACCTGCAGGTCAAGGTAAATATAAGATTTTGCAATGTCAGTTTTAAGGTAGGATTGTTTGTTCTTTGTAAAAAAAGATTAATAATAATAAAAAAATGTTTCTTTGTCTGCAGTTTCCATCTATGTGTGAACGGATCAAACTGACAGTATTTGATTGGTAAGTCATTTAAGCATATGTGTTAAAACAGTTGTGGAATCTACAAGAAAGGAAAGCACATTTGTAGTAATTCTGTGGGATATTGGTTTGGATAATCCACTGGGTGTGTAGTGGGAGTTTGAGCTAGCAGAGAGATTGTGAGCGCTGGGTGGATCCCTGCAGATTGCATGAGTCAGAGTTGGCTGTATAAGTCATTCTCCCACATTGCATTCCTTTGCTAAAGCTCTCTGAGGAAAACTGGAAAATCTGACGAGAGGTGGCCCTATGTGTTACCGCAGTCTGCATGTTTACTCATTGCTGTGTCTCGAATCTTTTTCTCTTAGGGACCGTCTAACAAGAAACGATGCAATAGGCACCACATACTTAAATCTGACAACAATAGCGTCCTCTGGTGGTGAAGTTGAAGGTATGAAATCAAGGGCCTTTAAAAGCTGGGTCATAAACATTTAATTTATTTTTGTTTTACATCTATGAAAGTAACAATAAGTGTTCATTGTTACATACATTTAAAAATAACATGCACTAAAACAAGAAGTTCCTCCTCATGCTTTTTTATTTTTTGCTCTGCTGTACTAGATGAGGACATCGGATATGTTTTTCCAGAAAAAAAAGGTTTAATTGGTTGGTTTTTTTTTGTCTGTGATGCTTTGCTCGCAATAGAAGTAGTGAATGATGGTTTCCATTAAAAAAATGCATGTATGTTCTAGATAAATAGTTTTATACACTCACCAAGCACTTTATTACAAACCTTGTACAAAGGCCCCAGACAACTTTCGACTGACAAATTTATTAACAATATGAATACAAAATCTCACCTCCTGATTGGGTCTTATTAGTCCTAATGCATTCTTCCCTCATCTGTTTCTGGTTTGTGGTGTTTTCTGTTGCTAGACATCTAACTGCAACTACTAAGTTTACGATCTGCCTCTTGTTTAAACTGGCATTGTATATAAAAGAACAGATTATATATGTCTAAGGTAAAGAGAAACAGTAATTTGGACTAAAAAAATCTTTGACACACTTTGGCTAAAAATTGAATTGAATTCTGTGCTTAAGTTTTCATATATAGTTTTTAGTGAATTTTAGTGAAGTCCCTGTAAACCAATTCACAAATTGGTTTACAGGGACATAAAAGCCACACATTTTAGAATCATACATGAAAGCCAGAGGATCTGCATCATTCAATTAAACAACCCCACACCATAATCCTCCCCCCCTCCACCAAACTTTACACCTGGCAGGATGCAGTCAGAAAAGAAGTGGGGTTCGTCACTCCAAAGAATGCGTCTCCACTGCTCTCGAGTCCAGTAGCGGCATGCTTTACACCACTGCATCTGACACTTTGCATTGCACTTGGTGATGTATGGCCTGGATGCAGCTGCTCGACCATGGAAACCCATTCTATGAAGCTCTCTGCACACTTTTCAAGAGATAATCTGAAAGCCACATGAAGTTTGGAGGTCTGTAGTGGTTGACTGCAGAAAGTTGGCGACCTTTTCGCACTGACCCTTGCTCTGTCAGTTTAAGTGGTTTACTACTCTGTGGCTGAGCTGCTGTTATACCCAAACACTTCCATTTTCTTATAATGCAGTTGACTGTGTGGGAGCGAGGAAATTTCACAACTGGATTTGTTGCACAAATGGCATCCTATTCCAGTTCCACGCTAGAATTCACTAAGCTCCTGAGAGCCACCCGTTCTTTCACAAATGTTTGTAAAAACAGTCTGCATGCCTAGGTGCTTGGTTTAATACAACTGTGGCCATGAGAGTAATTGGAACACTTGATTATGATAATTTAGATGGGTCAGCAAATACTTTTGGCAGTATAGTGTATGTACCGTTGTATTCTCCTCACAACTGTGCGTGCCAAACTATGTGCCTCATACCAAACGGTTCATGAGGAAAACAATGGACTATTACACCCATGTATGGTATATCATAATTTTTGAATCAGTCTGATCTTGCCATACTACATGGATTCTAGAGATTGCTGTGTAAAGAAAAAAACAGCAGTTATACCAATACACAAACCAAACTGGCACCAACATTTGCACTTTGAAAAACTGACCACATTCTGCAAATTAAAGTAAACCTTACCTATGAATTGACCTCATGCCTTGCACTGTTGGCACATTATTTGGCTGATTAGAATGCAGCATAAATACAAATGTACAAGCTGCCCTAATAAAGTGCTATAGGAGTGTATGTTTCATTTAATCTATGCAGTAACAACTATATGAGCACTCGTAGTTGATTTATTCATGTACATGCTAAAAAACATGATGTGCTTTTTATAAATTTCCTTTTTTCTCTAAGTAAATGTAAATTTGTCATGTTGTATATTGCATCCTTTTGAAACATGTTAAATTAACATGTCTGTTTTTATTGCTAAAGCCAATAAAAGAGCATGAGCTGTATTGCTACTAATGTTTTAACTCTCTGTAGAGGGTCAACACCTACCACACTACATTTGTTGTGTGTGTAAAATGCTTGACCAATAAAGCTTCTTTACTGTTGTCTCTAACACCTCATTACCTTTATATCTTGCTGTCTTGTACATAAAGAATATCACGGATGACTCTTATTTGCCACAATTTCAAGCACGTTTTTGTTCTTCTAGGAGATACAGGAGAGTCTCAGGTTGGCTTTCTTCCTGCATTTGGACCTAGCTACATCAATCTCTATGGTAGTCCAAGGGAGTTTACTGGTTTCCCTGATCCATATGAAGAGCTTAACTATGGAAAGGCAAGTCCAGAGTAACTGTTGCTTCTTTAATGAGTAAGATAATCACCAAGAAGCTTGTACATGTATGTTTTTCGGCAAGAGCTTTAAAATAAACTGCTAAAATATTGATTACAGGGGGAAGGGGCAGCCTACAGAGGGCGAGTTCTTATTGAACTTTCGACCAAACTTGAGGGAAAGGCTGAAAAGGACATTGAGGACATCTCGAGTGATGACATTTTGGTGACTCAGGTACCCAAATTGACATCTACTTTCAATAACCGTGCGTTGTTATGTTGTGAATGACAATTCCGCTTGCGTGATTCCCGTGTCTGCACAGAAATACCAGCGCAGGAGAAAGTACTGCCTTAGTGCTGTGTTCCATAGTGCCACTATGATTCAGGAGCCTGGTGAGCCCATTCAGTTTGAGGTTAGCATCGGAAACTATGGCAACAAGCTAGACTACACCTGCAAACCGCTGGCCTCAACTACTCAGTACAGCTGTGCTGTGTTTGATGGTAAAACTCTCAAATTTTTGTAATAAGATTTTTAATTAGAATTTTGAAATAAAATAGTAAGATTATTTATTTATTTTAAATCATCCTAAGAGTATATAATGGAATTAAAATATTTAACAGTTAATGTTAATAAATGTATTATGTGAAACAGAAATGGTCTAAATAGTATATTATTAGAAAATATCTTTCATTTAATACATGATTATTTAACATTGTTTCCTTTAGATCAATTAAACGTATGTCTTAATGTAATTTTACTTTTGAGGATTTTCAAGTGTTTTTATTTATTTATTTATAATTTGTTTAAGATGTCTTATCGTTGCTCTGTGGCAGTCAGATAAGTATAGCAAATTTTAGGGTGATTCATTGGGGTCAGCTTGTAAGTGGTTTATAGGAACAATTTTGTCACATGAACATCAATCTTAAACTTTTTTTCAAAAGCCTTCTATGCTATGATGTTATCCAAAGAATATTACAACTCCAACACGATTGCAGAAGAGTATTGAAAAATTCCATAATCAAAGCTAGAGTTGGTATGGTAAAATATTATAGTGTGACTGTTTTGTAATGGGCACATTTTTTTTCTTAACTTGTACCATCCATACATTTTTAGTCTGTGTAACATAAATAATGCTACTGTGTATTCAGTCTCATGCTCAATATCCCGATTTTGTAGCTTTAGTCCCAGAGTAGAGAGGAACATTTTCTCCTTAGAATAAAGGCTGAAATAATAAGCATAAAATGTGTGGCCAAATCATTGGCATTGTTGCAATTCATTTATTATATTGTGCTTAATCCTCTGCTAGTGTTGCGGTGGTGTTACCCATGCCCATCCAGGACCTACACAAATTATACGTGGCATTTTAGAGCATTTAATTTACCTTAAATCCGTGTTTTTGGACTGTTGGAGGAAACCGGAGAACCCAGAAGAAACCCACGCCGACACAGAGAGAACATGCAAACTTTATCCAGATCGGGATTTGAACTGGGAATCCCCAGCGCTGAGAGGCAACTGTGCTTACCACTAAACCGCCCGCACAGTTTTATTTATTTAATTATTTTATTTTTTTTATTTTTTAGAAAATACACCATTTGATTCATTATTTTTATTACAGTACTTTGTTATGTACTTATTTATTTTCTTATAAAAACTCAAATCTGGACAAAATTGGTCTATTTAATTAACAACTTTTCGAAATTCTAAGTAATGGATTTCAATTATGTTATACTTTTTTGAGGTAGGGTAGCATGCGGTGGGAAA
Organism: Xyliphius kryptos; assembly: GCA_025769995.1. NCBI lineage: Eukaryota > Metazoa > Chordata > Actinopteri > Siluriformes > Aspredinidae > Xyliphius > Xyliphius kryptos. Next base: position 8,501 of record JAOUQT010040040.1, read on the forward strand.
ATAGAAATTATAAATTAAAAGGTTGTCCTTTAATGCTTTTTAGCATTTGTGTACACAAAGAAAAAATGTGTCTCTCTAAAAAATTTAGTCAGCAGTTGAAGAAGCACCTCGAAGTATCAAAGGTCTTAAACTGCTGACATTAAAAACAAACTCAAAATTCTCTTTAAAGGTGTAGGAAACTCCTTAATGGTTAATAATGATTTAGTTGCAAGTAATTTTCTCCAGTGCCGTTTTGGATGTGTGTGTATTGATGTCAGATTTGCAAGAGTGTTTTTGGCCATAACTGTATATATGCAAGCTTTTTAATTGGACTAACGGACTCATTGTGCTTTAACAGGTAATCACTATTACTACTTGCCTTGGTCCAACACAAAGCCTGTTGTTGCCATTATGTCTTTCTGGGAAGATATCAGTCATCGTTTAGATGCAGTTAACATCCTACTCTTTATTGCAAATCGTTTAGTAAGTATATTGTTCCCTGGTTACATGAATAATTTATTTGAGCATTGAAATGAATTTTTTTATGTGGCCTTTAATTTCAGCAAGCTAATGTTACTGATTTGAAGACTGCTGTCCAAGCAAAAGAGTCTGATACAAAGCTTTTAGAGATTTGGACCAGGCTTGTTAGTCATCTTATTGAGGATATGAACAGGTTCATTTATTTCTTTAAATGCTTACCCAATGTAAATGAGTTATGCAGTATGCACATCTATCTTTATATTGTTTTACTATATGCACAGAGGTAGCGCTAATGTTATGCATCTTCTCAGTTTTAAACTGCCAGACTTGGAAGGCATGCCTAATCTCACAGCCCTGGATATCCAGATTAAGAAGCTACGCGACAACGCCTTGAAAAGCATTCTGAATTCAGCTGAGAACATGTTACAGAATTGTTCTGATGTCAAAGAAAGCTTGCCCACCATTGACAGCTGGCTGGACAAACTCTTTCAACTGTCTGATGAGGTTACTATGTTTGTCTATTGTTATTGTAAACCTTACTTCAAAAACACCATTTAACCAGTTATAAGTGTGTCCTAACATGAGCTGACGTTTACATTTTTAAAATGTGTTGTAGTTGCTGTCATTAGTAAAAATTAAGGTTAAATTATGATAAAGTACACGTGTGTTTTCACAACAAATTTTTGTTAAGAAACTTATTTGCAAATGCTGTACCCATTTATGCTAAACAATGAAACAAAATATATTTTATGTACCAATAGGAAATAGAATATTTTACTGACATTTGCTGTCATAGTTCTGTTTAGTTCTCCAAATATAATTTCAAAGTAGTTTTTATTTAAAAAAATGTATTTAATTATTTTTTAATTGTTAATGCATTTGCTACGTTAATAGTATTTTACAAATTTCTTCGGATTTCATTTACTGAATTAAATTTGTGAACATCTTGATTTTATTATGTATATTTAATATCCTATATGGATTTTATATTAAACAGATTTTTATATTCTAGCTCATAAATATGAATAAGGGCATTTTTTACATGTTTTTCTTCAGCCCCAAAACAGCATGCCTGATGTCATTATTTGGATGTTGAGAGGGGACAAAAGGATAGCATATAGCCGCATCCCTGCACACCAAGTTCTGTATTCATCGTACATGGAGGAGGCTTGTGGTCAATACTGTGGAAAAACCCAGACCATCTTTATGACGGTATTTATGTGATTTTAGTACCTGTTTTCAAAGTGGTTCAGCTAAAAAGTGTAATTATTATACTATGAAGTGTAATTATTGTGTGCAACTGTTCTCATGCAGTACCCAATGGATAAGAACAAGGGTTCCAAGCTTCCAGCCCAAATTCGAGTAAAAATGTGGCTGGGATTAGCAACACTTGAGAAGAAGTTTAATACTTTTGCTGAAGGCACATTCAATGTTTTTGCAGAACTGGTAAGCTATTATTTTTATGTCAAGCATTTAGTTTGACATCCTGTTTTTGTTTTATACAGTTGTTAAATTTAACAATAAAATGTCCAATCATTTTGTAGGTTTAGGTGTTTGTGTTCTGCAACCTCAGTTAGAGTTCACTAAATCCTAACCTCCTTCAACTGTTCACAATCGCAATCTTTACACATTCATCTTAATTCCTTACCCCTTAAGGCTTTATTAAGTAACTTAAAAAGACTATGACAAACTAAAATTTACATAGCAGCTGTGTGCTTAATGAAACAAACTTTTACTGTCTGTATGTCACTGTGGCGTTACAGTCATTGAAAACCATTACGATTAGGCAATGTTGGTAATATTATTAAATAAATAGTATACATGCAGAAACCATATCATGCATACATAAATACATATCTAGCAGTTGTAACAAATCAAACTACTAAAATTAAATTTAAATTGTGAATAAACCTTCTGCTTCTACAGACATTCACTAGTATCTGTAGTTTGCCCGGAGCACTATGGTGGCTGTACTGACACATCTCTTTTATGAACAGCAACAGGAAAATATTGGCCTCTTTGATAGCTGCATTGCTTCAAAAAAATAAAGGGAACACTAAAATAACACATCCTAGAATGCATAAACATGATAACATAATAACATAAACATGATCAAAATGTAAATCAAAATTATTATCCCATGGAGGTCTGGATTTGGAATCATACTCAAAATCAAAGTGGAAAA